>PNEQ01036836.1:132415-148871 GCA_003012365.1 Medauroidea extradentata | reverse complement strand
CATCATGTTTCGGATGTGCTTGTAGTCACGTCGGCCGCCCTCGAAGGGTTAAGACGCAGTTGGGACAGGTATCTATGACGTAGTTTCGGCGGGTTTCCCACTATGAGCCACCCGGGCTTTGAGTCATCGGCCAGCCCTCAAGGTGTTACGAAACAGCCGCCGACCACTGGCCTCCAGGAACATGGCACGCAACAATACTTTACCCAGACCTTGGTTTCGAAAATTCGATTTCCCAAACTTAAGTTTCGGGTGACGGTATAAATGTACTGATTATTTCTATAAGACATTTGTCAGTCGCTCTCGTATGTTTTCAATTACTGAAATGACGAGCAGAACTTTAGAACCAATCGAAACATAAATGTCATAACGCAGTTGATGCCTCAGTGTATTCGAAACTATGTATAAATTTAATTGTTTTACGAACGAGCGAGGTGGCACAACGGTAACACGTTGGACTCGCGCCCGGGAGGACCCGGGTTAGATACCCGGCTCCAGCCATCAAGGTTTCGGTTTACCATGGTTTCCCGAAATCGATCTAGGAGAATGCTGGGATGGTTCTTAACAAAGGCCATGGCCGACTCCTCTCCCAGCTCCTGTCATTTTACCAAGTTGTGTGTCACCGTGTCTAATGATCTCGCTGCGATGAGACGTAAAGTCAACTTACCGTACCTTTATTGTGATAACATAAAGTGCTTGAATAAATTTACAACCAAAAAATATTCGTTTGTAAAACATTTGGTGAAGGGGAACAGGTTCACGGGTACGTATTAAGAAAACTAATTTGATATTGCATTGATCAGTAATCGTCCACAAATCTGCAAAGAATAAAATATTTTTGGTGGTGCAATGTTGCCGATGCTGTTAAGGAACCAAGAAAAATTACGATCCATGTAAAATTGTATACATTATTTACCGCTACTGTTTTGTGAGTCATCGTATATCTAGATTTTAAGTATAGTTTACCATACATGCAGAATACTGGGAATGGTGACTGGATTTAGATGCTTTGACATACTCCGTTGCCAAATAAATGACTCAAAAGAAAACTAAAAGTAAGACAAAGAAACATAAATAAGCAGAGTATGCTTTAGTCAACAGGATACATACACAACATAAAATTCCAAGAATGGAATTGGATCAAATAAAACAAGGAACAAAACAGATAATAAATGAAATAACAAAAAATCAAAAAAGAAACCTAAGTTAACATGCGACACAACGATGAGACGAAACAAAAACACAGTAGATAACAGACACGAACACAAATACAACAAATGACACAACGATGTGACGAAACAAAACACAACACACAATGCTTGTGTCTAATATATTTGTGAGAGAGAACGTAAATACTTATAATATGTGGATTTGAAACTTTTTTAAGGCTTAAATATATCCCAGTAATTAGTATCGTTGATTGGCAGATTGCGGCCACGCTTGGGATTATGTAGAAGTTTTGAATTAGTTGCATTTAAGTAAGAACTGAGTTAATATTTCCAGTTTATTCACATGATTAAACTACGGAGAATAACAAGCAATGTTAATTTTCCCACGATGGTACATTCTCTTATGCGAAAGTAACTACGTATTTGTGTCCGTCTGTATGTTACCTTTTCGCAACCAAGCCTATCAATTAATCGCAATGATATTTGTCATAGGGGTAGCCTGTGAACTGGAGAAGGGCACTGGCTGTGATTCATTACGAATATTTATGAGGGAAGATAATGGAAAGAGGATTTCAGACAATGTTATCTGGTTGCTAACACGTCGGTTGTACAACTAGTACCATTGTAGCAGTTTTACTGCTAACAACGTTGTACAACTGCCATTGTTGTGCGTGCGCTCGCGAAGGTTTCTGGATTTTGGCGTAAATCTCTATATAAGGGGAGGGGGCAAACGAGACAGGATAGCATAACGGAAGGGGATGGGGCTAAGAAACTATCTCATTAAATTGAAAACCAAGCGAACGATGTCGCGGACAAAAGCTAGTCCTCTATAAATGTTTCGCACTCCGTATTAAAAAAAATTGTTTTTAACAAAACTAGGGCCACCTTCGCATTAGTATAAGTTACTTTCTCACACAAATCCGGGTATCACTTCCAGAACACTCCGTAGTAGCACTAGAATCACTGGTCGCTGTGACTACGCATCTAGTACTTTTGGCTTGTCCGCTTGCAATAAGAGGTTTGTTCGTGTGGTTTATACTACTACTGCTATCTGAGAGCAAGTTTTATTCATCTCAAGCAGTGAAGTAGCAGAAATAGCGGTTGCTCTCGGCGTGACGATGCAAACGACAAAAATGAGGAAACAAGCAAGTGTTTAAAGATGGTCGATTTAAAAACTATTGAATCATATAGAATATAGACTCCCTGTTAGGTCGTTCTTTTTCATTTCCCCGTAAAGTATAGAAGTCTGCATTTCAGCCTACCAGACCTGCAGACAGGAGCAGTGCAGAATCCGGTGGTGGAGAAAAAAAATTGAGAAACCGTTCAGCTTGTACTGCAGCGATCTTCGGGCGGTAGGCGATATGGAATGAAATTACAGGGTTATTAAAATAAAAAAGTACACGAGTCTATCGAATTATTGTTGTACACCTTAGTTAAATCGCTTGAACCTACACATCTATACAAAATGTTTTCTAAAATGCTATAATTGATTTTTTTCAAATGATAAATTTTGGACCCTAATTAAGAAATTACTATGGTTTGGTTGGTTATCAAATTCTGGCTATTCAGTTTAAGCTGCTTACTTTCCAGGATCAATGTAAATTGGAGTTTATTATTATGATTACGAAGCATGCGTGTGCACTACATGCATCATGCATGGTCATATTATCATCAAAAGTAAATGACTTTCGGCATTCACAACTTTCCAACGTTTATTCTTAAAATTTCGTGGCACAGTATTTTTTTAGCTTGTTATACTACATTTTATTTGTTTTTATGCTTTTACATAAAAATCCTTGGAAACTCAGGTTCTATAGAAATTCCTTGTAAAACTACAATGATTGTTCTTGCAAAAAATACAACGCATACGTTTTTAAAATACCAATATATATTGTTGTATTTGCATTTGCAATATTTAAAATATTGTATATATTAGTACTAATTTTACTTTAATAATGCCATGGAACATATTTATTAAATACAATTTTAATAAATATATTTTACGTGAAATTGTTTGAAATAAATTTAAAAAAAACTATTCAGGGAAGGCATTCTGATACGTCCCCTTATCCTAGATATTATAACTTACGCAACGTAGGCCTACCCTTAAACCACATTGATTTATATGGTGTTCGATTTTTTATTTGTATTCATTAAATGAATAGTTCAGTGATGCAACCCTTTTTAATTTTGAAGCAAGCAGTATATATTAAAAATTCACTTTACTAAGCAAATGCTTTCAGATGATGTTATTTTTGTATAACTGTGTAATTTCCGGCGAACCTTTGATTCTGGTAGACTACAAATTATTTTTAAGTTATTTTTACATAGAAAAGCCTTCTAAATTATGAACCAATTATTTTACAAGGTAAATTTTTGTACGTTTACAAAGGTTTGTTAAGCTACAAACAAAAGCCATGAAATTTTTACAAAAAAAATTATGCGAACCTTCTCGTTTCCTCGTCTCCAGCCTGTGTGATAACATATGCGCCTACGTAGCAAAGGGTTGAAAAAAAAAACTAAATGGGGCGCATTGCAAGATTGGCCCTATACGCTGGGTTATAACCTAATATACGTAATAATTTAAGTTGCCTTACGTTATTTGTTAAATGCATGGTTCATTACTTCATGTATCTCAATTACTCATTTTTAATGTACTTAACATTCAGAAGTAAACAAGTAATTCTTTCGAACTGTGTTACTTGATATTACCAGTAAAGAATCTTTACATCAAGGTTTATTTGCAATTAGCTAAGAATTACTGAGAAGTAATTTTTGGTCTTAGTGATTTCCGTCGGATAAGATTTATTGCTGTAAATATATTGCACGACAAAATATATGTTTCTGTTGAAAATCAAACAATGCTGAAAAATTTTGTTTAGCTAAATAGAAACTGCAATAGTTTAGACAGCAGAAGTAATGATTATAGCATGTGTTTTCCTTGCATTATTTCAAGATAATTACAGCATATAACAGAACTTCACAATGGTTATATTTTAATGATAATTTATACGGAACATTGTAATCATTTAAGTCATAACTTTAGGTACACAATCAAAATGTTTGTGAACATGACTGCAAAAGTTCATAGTTCATTGCGAACTTTATATAATTCTTGCAGAAATGTCTTAGCAACTTCCTATGCTAATAAAACGACTGTCTACACCAACATAGCCTAAGAATCATACAATATACTATGCGAAATGGCTAGTATAGCAAAGAAACAGTGTTGGTAAGAACGTATACTTGCAAAAGGTTTCTCGTCTTCTAGAATAATTCCCAAAATATTTTTCGTTCATTAATTTTATCTAAAACGTTTGATGAGCGAAAAAAATTCCTCAGGCAAGGAAAATTATCTTTCCTCGGGAGGGAATTATTTGGAACTACAGTCATTATTATTGTTTTATATGTTCATATTCTGTTACACATATTGTCTCACATGCGTAAAGGATAATTTCGCACGACAACTGAAACGAACGTTATTGAGAGAGAACGGATAGATCCAAGATGGCATAAAATAACTCCCCCTTTAAAAAGTTTGTGGATATGTTGTTGCGTGTTGAGCCAGTTAATTGTAGGTATGATACAGTGATGTGTGTTTGTTTAGCAGGTCGTGCAGGTGTTGTGCGTGATCACGTGCGTGGCCAGCGCACCGTACGGCAACAGCACAGCCGTGGTGGGTGACGAGGTATCAGATGACCCCGGTGCAAGTCAAGGCAGGGCAGAGCGTGCTGCTGGGAGAGATAACACACAACCCACGCTGGACCCAGCAGAGCTGGACTCCTTGTTCCGCTTCGTGAGGGACATCGTGGCGGACCTGTCAGACAACACCCGCCAGCGACGCCATCCAGACGCGAGCACATCCGTGTCTTCAGCGGCGTCCGACGTTGTCGCCAGCGTCTTCGGCCCCTCCCAGGCGCCTATCAGCGAGGTCTACGACGAGCCTCCTCCGTCCAGGAGGGTGGGCAGGAGGATTGTGAACAGCTACCTGCCGAGCTTCTACAACGACGGCGAAGAGTCGCTGTTCTCGCTCCTGCAAAATTTCAAAAAGTCTTTAAATTCTCAAGTAGACCCGGACAAAGACCTGAAAAGTGTCTTGGGAAGGGGTGTTTTCAAATTTATCCTGCCTAGCAAGAAGACAGAAAAATTGGAACAACTGAATCTTGGTTCGAGTTGGCACGTACTATCAGCTATGTACAAAGCACTTAACGCTTTTATGTAGTGGATTTAAAAAGATTATCAAGCGACTTCAAGATTCAGTTGTTTAAAGAGGAAGCACTGTATCCTACAGCGTAATTAGCAATTACAACTCTGTTTTGCTGTTAATTTTCTACAGACGTTTATGCTTATAGACATTAATGTTGCATAAATCTTTTTTAAATGATGGAATATTAAAACCTGCGTGTGAATACTGAAAAAAAAAGACACTAAATTAGGATTACACGACGTGAGAAATAAATCCACATAACATTAGAGATGGATGCCAGATAATTTTCCATTTGTAAAAAAAAATGGAACTGATCAATACCCATTGAACGTTTATCGGTGCCAGTATCTCTGTTTCTGTTACATGCTGTTTTCTTGCAATACTTGTTTCAGTATCCAGACACAAAGTGTAGCCTTGGTTCCAACTCTGCAAGTTCAAAATATTCTAGTTACGTATCTAACTACTCCTATTCTTTTTTGTTGCGACAAATGCATATTAAATAAATTTTTCTGATTGGTAAAAATGCAACATTTAAAATTTATTATAGTGATTGCAGAATAGTTACTCTTTAACGAAATTTTGAGAGTAAATAAAAAGCATTGCTGGAGAAATGACTTTTTCACAAGTATTGACAAGATTATAAAAATCAATGATGATTCGACTTTTTTTAGTGAAACTGTATCCAGATTACAAATATACGAGTGTTTATGGAATTAAAATGTTTTTATATGCTTTTAAAAGACGACCTGTGACAAACAGGTCAAATAATTTAATTTCTTTAAAGGTCTGCATCTAGGAAAATACATTAAGGAAAACTGTTTCCACTCCGGAACACAGCTAATACGCTTAACAGCTAATGTTTTACGTCATATTTGGCAAACACTTTATGTGAGGTATTTAAATGATAGCAAGAATACGAAGCTATAAGGAAGTTGCACATTAGCTAGTTACAAAGAACTAACTAATACATACGCATTTTATGCATACTACACGCATGTAAATTACACAGCCTCACTGACCACCAAGAAATATTGATTATTCGCAACGTCTGGAAAAGAAATATAGGTATAATTTTGTCTGTAAGTTCACTCACTTTGCGCTGGTAAACAAAACATACCATCTCTTGACACAAATTAAGAGTAGTGATAAATTGTACTGACACATATTTCACGTTATACTCATACTTTTATTCGAAAAGTAAATAGTTTTGAAATAGAGCGTCTGTTTACAGCTTATAATTTTGTACGCTACTATTCTTCACATTTACTTCAATTTTACTTGGCAATGTAAATCGCAGGTTTGAAAAATAATTTTAATAAAAATCGTATTTCTATACGTAAAATGAGATTATCTGCACACTTACCCAATGCACAGAATAATATATAAGTAGCAAGTTGGATGAAATATCATTATGAAAATGCAAAGTGGTTATGTATGACAAGGGTAAATGTTTGAATTAATTAGTTAAATTATTAAAATACGTGACAAGTTACGTCGCTTTTGGCTTAATAGATCCTTTAAAATGAGTATGTGCTAATGCAAGGACTAGTTTAGTTCTTATACGAGAGAACTATCAGTGACTAGGAAAATACGCGTATCCTTACGTCAATTTGTGTAAAAAGTAACGAAAAAATTATTTTCTTTGGACAGTGGATTTTTCACAAAATTATATTGTCGGTCAATATGTTACATTATACCAAAGTCGTAAACCTTAAAACGAAACTGATGACTAACTCTACAGGTAGCCTGAAGGAGAGACGCATATCAGCGTGTTACTAATTAGTATTTTTGTAAAGTGCCCGGGAAATAAATCTGTTGAACACTTTGCAGCAACTAATACAATTAAAGAAACATGCGAGAAACAAATACTGACTATTAAGCAACAATTCATTCAGGCAGATACATTAAACTGAAAGACATTATTTGTAGCGTAACAATAAAAAATGCATTTTTTGTTTGTTACATTAATCAAGCCAAAAAATAAATAAAATTTCGAACAGCAAGGGTGAATATTTCCAGCGAAAGCAAAAGAATCACTGTGTTGTTAACCTATTCCTCTTAAGCGAAAAAATGGTAGCATATCCTCTAGTATAAGCACTAAAATTTAACTTTATTCAGTTTTATTATAATCAATGTGGATTGTTAAAATATTATACCAGTTTTTTAAATATCTTCAATGTTTAGAACATAGCTCATTAAATTGAATTAAGTTAATAAATTATTATCTCATTGTAAAATTTTACGACTCTCATACTCATATTTCGTATTGCATTCTTGAATAGTTAAAGATTTTTCACTATTAGCTATTTTTGCACACAACGTGACTAACAAAAAAATGTATTGATTAGTCAGTATAAAACGAAGGTTCATACTGCGATACAGGATAAGTAAAACGTTTTAAATTTTACGTTTGCTAGAGGTATTCGGTATAAACATATCCTACGAGTTGTTGCTCTTCACCGATTTCAATTACCAGTACTTCTTAAATCAAAATTTGGATAATATGGTTTAAATACCAGAGAGATTTCTATCGGTCCTGTAGTTCTTGAAATGCATATACTGAATATATAGTACTCATGTCATAATTGGATGATGTAGGGCATATATTACTAGATTTAACACACGTTACCTTACTTAGTGATAAATGCTTAATAAGAATCTGAAGGAGCTTTGGAAAACTGTCCCCAGACATTTCGTGTGTTCAAAAAAGTTCTAAGGGCCCCAATTTTTAAAAACAGAATACGGTATGAACAGAATTTAAAAAAATTTTAAAATATAGTCCCTGTACTAAATACATGTGTAGGCCTACCTAGTCAGACGAAATTTTAAATAACAGTTCACTGGGATAATTAATCTTGCAATTTTCAAATGCGGTCGTGCTAAAACCGTGAATTCTAGGGTTCAATACAAATTAAAAAGGTAAACAAGTTTATTGCAGATGCAAGGGTAGCTATAGGAGTGCTTGAACAAAATTAAAAAAATAATAAAAATTAAATATAGAATTACTTTTTTTCATTTATTTATGTGGGCGAAACTTTCTCAAATTCTTTTATGTAAATAATGCCCTTAATTCATAATACAATAGAACAATATAAAAATTTCCTACAACAAAGTGACTAGAAAAATATTCAGGTACAACAAATGCCAACAAGGCAAAAGGCAGACATATTACAATGAAATATATAAATATGATCATCTGTACATTATTGCAATAGCAACTCCAAGTAATACAGATTACGCCCTATAACAAAAGTCTGATTTAACCTTATCCAGATTTCAATAAATATTACAAAACTTTAGTTCTTTTGCAAATATTTATCGACTTCAACTAAGCTTCCTAATAAATCTACCAATCAAATCTCAAGCAACAAAGACAATTTATGAATCTGTTACTAGCCCGAAAAAACACCATGAGAAAACACACCCAACATGGGTATATTACTTCAAAAATGACAGGCTGCAAACATACCCCAGAAAGACACGTAAACCAAACCACCTGCCTAGAAACAGGGCGAACAACCGTAATTCACGGCCCCGCGAACACGAGACAAATACTCTTAATTTTGCGTGACCGCACATTCAACAATAAATCCCCTTATACATAACATAAAACTTCCCTCGGGCAAAGTAACAGTCTACTTCCAAATTAAATGAACACATAACTTAGCCCACCCAAACGCCCAGCCGTCTCTGAGCCATCCTAACGCCCGGCCATCTCTGACTTTTTCGATTTTGTTCTTTTCCTAACCTACCCTAATCTACTGTGTTATGGTGGTGGCCCGGGGGAGGAGCGGGCCTAAGTGCGTCTCAGGGCTGAGCCCCATACGCCTACAGGGAGAAGTTTCATGCGGAGGAGGCACACATCGCGGCAGAGGGGGATTGGGCAGACATGGCCGCGATTGGGGCCATGTCTACCTCGCTGAGTGTAACTATAACTAAGCCATGATCTAAGAAGAAAGAGGAAAAACCGGCATTGTACCGTAAAACCCTCTCGGCAGAATAGGAGTGTAACCACTCAGCAGTTACATGCATTAAAAATAAAAATGGCACTGGTAGTCTAACTAACTGATGAACTGTGGAGTGCTTTTTTCTAAAGTCGAATTACTCATTAGGAAAAATATTCGCGTTTTTAATGCGAGTATCGAGTCGGTGCAGCAGAACACATTCACGTACTTTTGATAGCATACTTAAGAGGCTTATGGGGCGGTAATTTTGTGGCAAGGTCTGATCCTGGCCAGGCTTAGGAAAAACAATTACATTGGCACGTTTCCAGGGCGTGGGGAAGTGCGCAAGTGTTATGCTTTCATTTATACACCTATCCAGTGCCTCTAGCATAGACACTGGTAGTTGCTTAAGTACTATAGCTTGCAGGTTATCGATCCCTCTGACTTTTCCCGTGCCTGGCACCAGTACTTATACCAGCTCTGCCACCTACCCTGAGTTTCTTGACCAATGGGGAAACATCTCAAACGTTCTTGGAGAAGGTCGTTGAAATCGCAGCGCCAAGACGGACATACTGCGACACCTGGAAATACAACCGCAGTTGGCAATCCTGGAGAGCGTCGCTCCCGCCCTGATGACGTCAAAGGGGCTCGTCAAATCAGCAGACAGGTGGACGTACAAAACAGCTCCGGGCTTCGGCAATCATCGGCAAGCTCCGACACGGGGTTTACACTGGCCACACCAAGCCAATGAGCGCCGGGCGCACCGACGTCATCACGACCAAACAGTGTTAGGGAAGGCGTGGAGTACAACAGGAAACACGCCCCGCGTCGTTTTGCTGCACGGAGTGTTGAAGCTACGGCGAGAAAATCGGGATTGCCATGCTGGTATTGCCATCGTTCTTCGCCGGGCCTCAGCCGTGCATGCAACAGCAAGGTAGGAATGAAACCCAACTCACAAATTCCCCCTCAAGTGATGCATAACATAGAAAACAGGCGTAAATATTAACATAAATTGCAGAAATTAAAGCAGGCGTAAAACTGGCAGTTTTATGCAGGTTGGCATGAGGAGTCACTCTTCTCAGTACTATGTAATATGAACACGGCGTTAACAAATTACATTAAAATAATTTTTCCTAACTTTAGTACTAAATGTGTACTGTGTATGATAATATACTGAAAAGGCATTTTTCTCATATCTCATGCAGTCAAAAAAATGTTCTAATAGCTACGACTTTGACATAATTTACACGCCATTAACAAACCACATAAAAGTAAAGTTATCTTACTAAAAGTGCTATACCGGTATGTGTATCCACCTTGATGAAATTTTGACCAATTTCTCTTATATAACACGTGCGATACAAAATTTTTTCTAAAGGCCGCCATTTCTATAATACGATGCATAACAGTCAAATCAGTTAACTACGAACTATATGTGTATCGAATTTTGTGACATTCTGAGAATTAGTTACTTTAAATATCCCGTTCGATAGTAAATGTTCAAATAACCGACAATTTGAAAGTATTAACAAGGCATGAACAAAAACGTGAATGCCAGGTCACGTTACTAAGTGCTTTATACTGACAAACTGAGTACTTGTACACTGTATACTTATACACTGAGACTGATTAATTATAAAAATTGGTTCCTTAGGTATTTCGTGTAACCAAAATGCGTTAACATTGAGATATCAAGTTTTCAAACATGTTCCAGTATACACACACACATATATATATATATGTGTGTGTGTACTGAGAGTGATGAAATTCGATCCACAGATGAAAAATATTTATTGGAACACACCCACCTCCACACACACACACACACACACAAACTGGGAGGTGATATCAATAAGCCTACTTTTTCTGGTAAGTATTCTAGTAACGTACTAATCATTTATATACATATATATGTGTGTGTGAGTTTTGACATCTTTTGGTATTTATAAGGTTTCCTTTAGTTTATTTAAACAAATAACAGAAAATGCAGTATTTTGGCGAACAGTATCATCTGTTAGATCTTGGTTTTCGTTCGAAGTAGCTATAGGCTGTTCGCTGTAAGGTGAGCACATAAATAAAATAGTTTTGTCTAGAATAATGATTTTAAAATATTTGTTATTGTAGCTGAAGACGTTGAATTTTTAGCACAGTGAAATCCATTCGCTTTGGATATTACTACGGATACTAAGATTATATATTTACTAACAGTTAAAATAAAAAATCTACTCATTAAATGATCCCTTAAAAAGTAACAAACAATTTCAAATTACTATTGACCCTTAAATGCATCGGGGGGACCACTAAGTAAACCGAGTACGTAGTTAGGAACTGAAATAGAATAGAACAAATTTCAAAAGCAAAATCAACAAAATGACGATTAGGCCTAGATCCATAAACCTAATTTAAATGTGCCCTAATTTAATTTCTCGGCGTATCTGTTGGAATTGTCACATTTGTTCGCACAACTTCCTACGTAAGTTTTGTTGCAGTTGCTAGTTCTGTTTTAAGTTTCCTTGTTTTAACTACCTGTTTTGTTTACTTTGCGATCCCCCGACGCAATTTAAACGTCAATAACAATTTGAAATTAGTATATTATTTTACTTTTTAAGGGATTGTTTTACGAGTAGAGTTTCTTTACATTTTATTATTTTTATTTTAAGGGTCATTTGTAGCTTTTTAAACGTGAATGCTTGTACAATTATTGTATTTTTTTTTAATTATATAAAATAATAATTATTTTTGAAGTGTTTGAAACGGACGGAAATATTTGTTGTCATATAAAATATAATATTGTCCTAATACACACTTATTTATATTAATACACTTAATAATATTTAAATGCACGATATTTTACCAATTTTAAAATAAATAAACCCTGCACTAAGAATAAGAGTTTTATGGGCAGCAATATTCCCATCATACAATGACTAGAGACACTGGAAAACCGCTGGAATATTTGACTGCTTGCTAGGCTCCAACGTGATGTATATGACAATGAATGTTCCGTATCAACATTGGCTATCGTTTATTTGTAGCAATTTTTCTTTCTACAACAGGCCCAGTTAGAACTGTACAGCTTGGACACACAGCGTGTGTGTTTTGTGCCAAAACTGTTCACATGTGTAACGGTTAATATAACACAGTTTATTGAGACTATTTTAAACATTTTCGCGATTTTCCAGTGTCTCTAACAATGACATTAATCTGAAATTTGTGTGTGTATTTTACATATGCCTACTAATTTAATGTTTGTTATTACATGACATGCTTAACATAGCATTTGGTTGCAAAGAACGAATATACTGACTTACTACAGAAATGAAAAATTTGCGTTTGGTGACAGACTACACTCCACTGATGTGTACACACTCGAGCTCACGCTGTGATTTCATTGCTTACCAGTTTACGTATTTGGCTGACTCACGTGTGACAGATCACTCTACTGGAGAACTACAAATGATAGGCTCGAAGTGTTCCCCGTTACAATCCACGGCACTGTACGGTCAGCGAAAGACCTATAGAACAACAGGAACCATGAGCGATTACCTCGTAACTCACATCATGCGCACCTGATGTCTCTAACGCTATCTTAAAGTGCTCGCATATTAGTATAGAACGTGTTAGGTTGTTGCAGTGTACGTATGTAGTGTGCCAAACGCGTTGTTTTTTTCATCGAACTGCGTGACTTACCTATTTCTAATATACTATTACAATTTCATGTCTGAACTCAGGCCATCAATACAGTTCATACATGTAATAGAATACAACAATAGCATCCCTTTCCTAGACACCCTAGTCTCCAAAGAAAATCACGGACTTAGCACTAAAATGTACAGGAAACCGACACATACTGGTCAATACCTGCATTTTGAATCCAACCACCCAACAAGTACAAAGTCGGGCATTGTTCGCACCCTAGCCAATCGAGCATAAGTTATCTGCTCAGATAGGATATCATTAATTGAGGAACAGTGTCATCTAAGAAAAGAATTCATGGCCAACAAGTATCCCAGGTTTAACATTGATAAGCAGTTAAGAGAACAAAATTCACCGAATTGCGAAGTCACCACAGACAAACAACATATGCGGAACTCTGATTATTCCATATGTCCATGGACTCTCTAAAAAAATAAGAAGGCTAGCCAACAAATACGACCTACGAACAGCATTCCGTTCCAACTCCACATTGAAAACTATTTTTATTAAAGTAAAACCCATATTAGATAAACAACAGACTCGCGAATGAATATACCAAACACAATGCGAATGTGGCTCTCTGTAATACACAGGTGAAACTGGTAGAACATTATCCACTCGCGTCAAAGAACACAAGAACAACACGCAAAAGGGTGAAATCCAGAAATATAGAATTGCAGAACAAGCATGGGGAAATAGTCACAAAATTCTCTGGGACTCAGCCAAACCAATAAGTCAGGAAAAATACAGAATTAAAAGGAAAATTAAAGAATCAGCTTACATAGCCAGCAGCAAAAACAGCATAAGCCAACAGAGCATAGAACTGAAACATATGTGGCTGCCTTTAATAAAAAAAGAAACATGGTTACAGAAAACAAATTAATAAATAAATAAAACAAATAGACATATTTATGTGTAACAGTCTCGGCAGAACACCAGCCAAAATCACTACAAGGTGCTCAGCCAATCAGGAGAGTACTTGCCTCTCATTGGTTGAGAGCCCAGCCAATCACATATGCTTTGCTACTATTGGCCGAGCAGCCTCGAGACTATCCAGGCTATATAAGCCCAATTTTTCTAGCGAACTTTATTCGCATCTTGGTATTCCGACCAGCTGTGTCTCAGCCTGAAGACGGGGATAGATCGCTATCCCCGAAACGTATCATTTTTTCTTTGGTTTTAACTTGTGTTGTCTATTGTCGTGTGTTTGTTGTCCACTGTTCACTGTTTTTGTCTATTTCCATCTTGTTTCATATTGGGAATCTGGTTCTATATTTGTGTCTGTCTTTAGTGTATGTCTTTTGTGTCTGGGTGTTGTGTCGATATTCGACTGAGTTCCATTTCTAGAATTCTTTGTTGTCTAATATAACAATTATTTTGTAGAAAAAAAATTGACAGAATTCCTCTGGGATTGCTATTTTTATATTTTTGTGTGCGTTTTATATAATTGCTTTTTTCTTGTTTTTTTTTCGTACTTTGTCATTCAACACACGTTTGATCAGCTAAACATGAGCAATGGCGTATGTCCACAATCCAATAAAATTTAAATGTTACTTGAGCTACATTGAGTCGTAATGAGAGCGATTAGGTCACCCCTCTATGCTTCTTATCAACTCGTTTACGCAAAATTCAGACATTTTAAGCCCAACAAATTACATCTCACCTGGTTGTATGTACACAAGAGAGAAGATAACAACACGTAGCAATATGTTAAAGAGTACCAAATATCGCATTATTTTAACTTTGGCTATTTAGTAATCTATAATCCATGCTTGCATTATGTATAACTGAAAATGAAATGAAGTGGAAGTTAGAAATTTAAAAAATCGTTTATGGCATACGTTTTCATAGACAAAGAACTAAATATAATTCAGTCATATATAAATGAAAAGGACAGGCGTAGTAATTAAGGTGGGACAGAACGAGCAATAATTAAAATAAAAGTACTTTTAGTGAGACAGTAACTACTGATTTACTAAGAAGAAGAATGAGTGAGAGATTTTGGTCAGCGCTTAACATCGAGGAGTTTAGCACTGGTGAGGGGTAACATGAGGTGAGTATGGAGCAGCGCCGGAATGAAGGGGTGGGGGAAATGGGAAGTCCCTGAGAAATCCTGCCGACTAACGGCATCGTCTGGCACGATTCTCACGTGCGAAAATCCGGGGGCCGACGCCGGTGGGGTCGCCTTGGTAGGAGGCGAATGGTCTGACCCTTCGGCCACCTCGACCCTCTAAAAAGAAGAAGATAGTTGAGTTGCTCGGGTTTACAAAAGAAAATTTAATACTGAGAATTCAAAATAAAATGGAAAAGTGTGTGCTGGGATAGCAGAACAGGTCATTAGACGTATTATTGAAGCAATACAAAAATTATTCAGTAACTATCTATCTATCTATCCACCAGAAAGTGCAACGTGGGCAAACAATTCATATTAGAAAAATCTACCGGCCTGGAAACATGAGTCGTGCTTATTAAAAGTCTTAGTTGTAATAGGAAACGTAGGCCTATATAATTGTGAATTAATCTGGACAAGTCTTTAAACGTAACCATTTTCCAAGAATATCCGGTCAATACAATAACAAAAAAAAAAAAATCTTAATCAACAGAGTCTTGCTGTAGGTGGCAAAAATATATACTTATAAATTGTCAAAGGAAACTATACAACTTCCGTTCAAGTACGACTTCGTTTCAAACTTCGCGTCTTACTTGACTATAAAGCTGGCTGATTTTCACTACCTACCGCATGCTACGCAGGGTATTGTAGTACGTCACCAATCTTGCAACTTTCTTCGGAGCAAAAACTGCTGGACCTCGAACTCAGCTTAGCTGAAGTCGGGAATCACATTTATTTGCGACGGTCCCCTTTTGCAACACACTATTGAGTCGAGGAATGAGAAACAATACTCAGGCAAATATTGTGAAATCAGTCTCGCGTACCGCCACGCCGCTCACAGAGGTGGAAAGAGTTGTACTTGCTGAAATCGATAATATAATAGTACGCGACGCTTACGCTTGCCCATGCCAATATTTAACGTAAGTATTTTAATTGAAATGTTTCGACGAAGTGGCCGGATAGGACGCCAACAGCTCCCTCCGCGCTCACCTTTACTTCTCCTCTCAAATCTCGACGACGACTCTCACATCTTAACATTTGGCGGGAAAAAGTCCCCAGTGTACAATAATCCTTGGGCACGCCTTCCAGCCAACGGAAAACCTGGACTACCTAACTCCGCCCCTCGTGAGCAAAATGTCGCGCTACTCGTGACCGTTGTTTATTTGTTTGTCCAAGATTAATTACTACACATTTGTTGACATACCCTTAATTGATTACAAAATATTATTTTCATTGATTAGTTATAACTGTACTGACACCGATATTTATTCAAATAAATAAAAGTACATAATCCCCACTGCCGAGTTGTTACAGTGGTTCTGAGGAAGAAGGG
>PNEQ01036836.1:76090-132315 GCA_003012365.1 Medauroidea extradentata | reverse complement strand
AATGCCATTTTCCTCAAATTACTGAGATATATAAAAGTTCCACTTTGGCTCGTCACATATTCTCGTCTGGTCGAACTTAGAACCTGGACAATTACGGTAACTGGCGAATCAACTGAGGACCCTCTCAACGAGGAAGTCTCTCCATCTGCAATTCCAGAAATACTGCCAGGAAGACAGTACCTTTTTCTACACGAGCCTGAAGACATCCCTCCTTCCTTCACTAGGACAGACTTGATGAAGTTTTGAAGTTCGTCGTCTCATGTGGTTCTAGTTTTATGATTTAAATCACTTCTAAACCTTTGTCTGCTAATTTATCGACGATCTACCGTCGGGACTTCCATAATCGTACGTCCTACCTCCTCGGAACCTTCGAATATTTTTTTTTCGATTTTTTCTCTGTTATATTTTCCTTTTGTTTCCTAAATCATACTTAAACAAAATCTTATTACTGCTAGGAGCTTGTGAAAAACAAATTTCCTAACAAGCAGTTAAAACCACATTATTAATCATGTACCCTCATGTCTAAATATAGTTACCCTCAGTCCACTGCTTTGTTGCCATAATTAAATTACTATAATTTTAGCAACTGGTGTACAAAGTTATACATGAAACATAGGAAAGGATCTATAACGAAACATTCAATTACATTTCAATTCACGTAAATTTCTCGGTGTATCGGAACCAGGAACAATAACATTTTAAAGGCATTTAAAGTGTATTGCACATACAGAAATGTAACATTGATTGTGTGAAAACGTATGTGTGATATATATTATATAAAACTGAAAATGAAAAGCAGTGAGAGTTTAACATTTAAAAAAAAATTATATTTAGAATATTTGGAAAAGTGTTGATTTTCGTAACATTCATAAATATTATCTAATAATCAGTATGAGCATTATTAGAGCTCTTTCTGATAGTATTCCGCAAAATACGTCCATTTAAATTTTTGTATTTTGGTGCTGAAAAAAAAGAAATTGCAAATTTAAGTAAAGTACCATATTTAACATAAATATATTCGATTAGGTGAGAGAAATGTCGAAAAATTTTATATTTTCAAGATATAAATCATATTCAGCACAGTATAATGTTATAGTCGCGCGTGTACATACATGATATTTCTTAACTTATGTTACAAACTTTGCGATGTTATTCTTCATAAAAAAAATGTCTTACAGTTACGCAATGAAATTTTGCCGAGCGCAATTCGTAAGGGCGAATTTGACTTTTGTAAATAGAATTTAAAATAGGTATTTTGGCAAAATATTAGAAACGACGTGGAGTTAAATTTTATTTCTTTGCACAGCGATTAACTGTTATTGAGATCTTTAAATCCACCAAGAAACCGCTCTTTAAAACTTTATCTTTCATAAAAATAGCAAGGGTGGTTGCCGTCCTACTGACTAAAACTTTTCTGGAATTAAGTTTTGCAAACATTTTGTGTTGCCTTTCTGATTAGTACATCCTAAGAAAGATAAAATGTCGTGTTGCTGCGAGTCGCTAGAATATCAGCTTTACAGGAAATTAATCACACAAATAATCAAACTCTGGGATACAGTGCAAAATAGCTAAGCATTACAATATGTACTAAGAGATTTTAGCATCGTTAGAACCCGACTTTTTGTAGCCTTATTTAGAAAGTCACACTTCAAATACGCCAAAGATGAAGGTTTGTGGCAGGCATGCGTGTGTATGGAGTTGCTTGAATGTGTTTGTAGGGGTTTACTTGGTAGAATTTTGTGGCATTTGAATTGTAGCGCAAGATGTATTTTTTAAAGTGCAAAATGCATTTAGAATTGTTTTGTGTGCGATTCCATTGCGGGTGTAGCAGTTTTTGACTACGTGCTAGGTATTGCACTTTTCGGCACAGAAACATTAGAGTGCATTTTATTGTAAACGGTAAATTCTAGCGACTTGCAGTAATAGAAACTCCCAACATTCATTCCTTTTAATAAAAAAATATTTATTTTGTGTTTCAGTGCAGCACACAAAAAATCTACCTATAAACGATTTCATAGTATATTCACACAAAAGTGCACCATCATCTTACACATAGACAGGCTTAATGGACAACCGGTACTGCCTATAAAAGTGCTGATTATCCACCAAGGAAAAACTAAATAAATCTAAAAGCGATAACCGCTTGGACGACAGGTATTTGTTCTGAGCAGAAAAAAATAAACCTGATCAAAATAACGCTGTTAGATAGTTATCAGAATTCAATTTTTTCGCATTTTCTCACAAAATATATACATGTCTTAATTTTTGCTATGGTATGAGACACGTGGACTTTTGTGAGAAAATAATAAAATTAATAAGGTACATGCAAGTTATAAAATAAAGAATCAAGTTATCACAACTGACGCTGAAGATCTTTTATACCCAAAAAAAGTATGCTTATCACGGTTTAATGCAGAAGGTTATCAGAGAGTAAAATACACTAGTTACAAATATTCAAACAACCCCCAAATATAGAATAAAAATTACTACGGTACCTGTACTGAATATGGCCCGCTTAAGGTTTACAAATCATGTGTGCCTAAGTCATTAATTACATTACTAATATAACACATGGATGATATATGACAGATATTTATGGATAGCGTATGTTCATACTTAAGACTAGTGTGTATCGATCCTACATCGATCTCGGCATTACCACACAATGGCGACTAGTGGGCCATATTCGGCACAGGTACCTTATAAAGACCATGCTATATTCTTGTTGGAAGTCCAACAGTGAAGGTTATCCAGAAGTATCTGCAATCAGGAAATTGAATAAAGATGAAACCAGCATTTATATCCGATCTGAGTCTACTTTCTTCGAAATAAGGCCACAGGGATTTACTGGCAAATAATCTGATCTTAAAGTCCCTCGTATTGTGTTGGTAATCTCATTGGTTCACGTGAATTAGAACTATATTATAGTTATGGTAACCTACAAGGGAAAGTTACAGTTTGTTGTACAGCAAGATGATATCCCAGTATGAAAATGGGCAGTGTTGGCATAACTGTCCCAAATACGGCTACAACTGCCAAGAATGTTACAATAGATCTGTGTCTGTCGCATTCTAGGCGATATACTGCGTATATAATCATGTTGTTTCACTTACTGAGCGGTTTTATTCTCAAAGATGTTTAACATAACTCTTCAGCTGGCTGTTCCGGGGTTGCGATTTGTGTATACAGTACACATTATGTTGCTGTCTCACGTGGTGTTATGATACATACAATGTTCGCTACAATCTTTGGTCCATGCGCTTTCACTTAATTATAGTTCATGAAGATCTTTTGAACAGCAGATTACTCAAGATGAATTTTAGGGACAACCTGCTGGATATGATCCCTGAGCCAGCGGATCATCTCCAGCAGGTTGTCCCTAAAATTCATCTTGAGTAATATACTGTTCAAAATATCTTCATGAACTAGAATTAAGTGAAAGCGTATGGACCAAAGATTATAGAGAGGATAGGGAACAAAAATGCCACTATGCACGTACGTCCCGGAAACGCATGGTTTCTATGTTAAGGACCTTGTACCTTTCAGCATGTGACGAAAATGTCCTGTTTCCCCATGGTATTATTGCCGGGTCACAGTACTGCAACATGTACGTTACACATACATACTCCAGGTTGTGCAAACAACAGTCAAGCAAAAGTCTAATTTTTCTGACTGATCGGCGAGCACAAGCACACGTCACATTTATATAGCCAGTGTCGCCCACTAGCGAGGGCATTTATGAATATCCAAAAGTTTGTTCATTAAGTTTCTCTGTTCTTTTTCTTCCGTTATAAATGTGTTTAACAATTCATACAGTGCTAATGATGTGTGTGTGTGCGTGTGCGGGTGCATATATATATATATATATATATATATATATTTATTTATTTATTTATAGTACTTAAATTATTATATGTATTCTCATTGTATGTAAGCTTTTCTACCTCCTTGTTTACACATTTTGATGTAAAATATTTTGTCTCAAAAATAAACTGAGAATTCTGTTACGAATTAGGGTTATTTTATCATTTTGTTCTCTGTAACAATCATAGAATGTGACTGAAACTTGGTTTTTGGAATTTGTATGTTGGTGATATTTTTTGTTTTTGTGATGTAAAAATTCACTAACGTAATATTAATTTCAATTGTAGTTTTCTATAAACAATCATAGTTACCTACTTAAAAATTACATGTTACTTTTTTAGTTTGCTACTTAAAAGGTAACATGTTACTGTGAAAGCAGGTACTAATATCTTCTGGATATTATTTCTATGAAAATTGCCTTTATATTATTTTATATGGAATTATGTAGTTTTGAATGTTGAATTTACGAATTATATTTAAGTTATTTTGTTATGCTTTTTAAATATTTAATTTAATCGAAATTCCAATAATTAACAGCTATGCCAGGAAAGATCTCTCGACATGCACGATACTAGTCCGTGAAATTGCGTTCATAATATGACTAATCTCTTGACATTGTGTTAATCTGTCTTGGCAGCAGATGATGAAAACATATTGGTGAACTGTAAAAATTGTTAAGTTTAATCAGTTAAATGTATTCATTGGCAATTTGTCAAAATATAAATGCTGTCGTGTCTGCTAATTACAATAAATGTACTAGATTTATATTACTGAACAGTTTTAACGTAAGTGTTTTTGTATATTACTTACTTTAAACAGTCTGATTTAGTACCGCTAAAACACAATTTATGTTTTTATAATGTATAATTTAGTTCTTCAAATGTCTTACGTACGTTTGTGATGTTACAATTGCTGCAGAACGCACATATCTAACACACACATATATAATTGCAAATTAGACTTTACCAGTCTCTACTGGGTTTTCAGTCGTTAATTTTACGAAGACACACGTCAATTCACAATGGCGTATGTCCGCAAACCAAAAACTTCTAATTAAACATTTAAAAATCTCAATGGTAAAATTACCAAATAAATTTTCTATTACAGCCAGTTTGGGTAACTTTGTGACGGGCACGTAACATTATACCACCAGCCTAGTTTATCTTAAAATTTGAAATCTAAGATTTCGGGAACACTATTGTGTTCATGAAGAATAAATTTGTTACTTAAGAAGTTTGTTTAGTTGTGGAAGGCAACCTAGCCATTGTGTGAAATAAAATTTTTGGTACAATATTATCGAAAATAGTACTGTAAAACGGGGTGATTGTGGTGAATATAAACACAATTTTAAAGCTAAATGTTCGGTAGTGTGTTTCAAAAGTTCTATTTTTAGGTAGGCAAGTTAAAACATTTGACAGGCAGTTTTGTAGTAATTATATTTTTTCAAGCAAAAGATGTCAGATAGGAATTTATTTCTAATTTTATTTATATTCAACCACCCCGTTTTACGGTACAAAGTTACCCAAATTACTGTACGTCTCTTAATATTGTGGAAAGTAAACCGAAAGCACCTTTACAATTCTCTGTGTGAAATGCTCCGAGTTTTCACTACAGCGTGCAAAGAAAGATACATTTTTTTCGGATTGTGGCTCACTTCGAAAGTTCTCAGCCCAACCACAAACTGTCATTGTTATAAGAAGACAACAATACAGTACCACAATACTGCCTGTTAAACCTTCAATAATATGTCCTTGCAGTACGCATCGTGTAGACAAACGTGTTCACGTGTCCGTATAACAGCAGCACCAGACAGGAGATTGTTGTTTCTCTCGCCTGTGAACACCGAGTTGACATAGGAATATGTACAGGTCTGCTTTCCACTCACTTATTCATTGAAGTACTTGTCTAGTAATGGAGTGGCAATAAGGTAAAAACGTAGCGGCCGCGCACTGCAAGAAAATTTTTGTAGTAAGTCTCCCCTGCAAAATTATTTTGTAGTAAACACAAAACAATTTGTTGGTGACCACTAAATTTTAGTGGAGACAGCAAAATGTTTTCGTAGTGATAAAAAAATAAAAAGACAGAAGGAATACCCACAAAATATTTTGTAGCTGCTACCAAATGTGTCTTTCTGTGCGAACTATGTCCATACTTTGATTTTTCAAAGGCGATGAAAGCTCTCGCAAGTCATACTCAAGCAAAATATGTAGGTAAGTAGATCATTGAGTCTCATTAAAGCGAGGTCGTTACAACAGGAATCGTAGGGTCGCGGTGGTCGAGGGGTCAGACCTCTCGCCTCCCACCAATGCGATCCGGGTTAGATTCCCGGCGGGGTCGGTTCCCGGATTTTCGCATGTGGGAATCGTGGCGGACGATGCCGCTGGCACGCGGGTTTTCTCGGGGATCTTCCGTTTCCCCCGCCCATTCATTCTGGCGCTGCTCCAAACTCACATCTCATCACCCCTCACCAGCGCTAAAGACTTCGAGTAAAGCGCTGACCAAAATCACTCTCTCGCAATAGGAATCGTCGGCTGTACTGACAGGAAACAGAGTAAATCTACTATGACGTACAGTAAGTAGCCACTACAGCATTTACTGGGAGAAATGTACGTAAGCCAGGAAAAACGAAATCAAGATCGCCAAATTGGAGCATACGACTGAATCTTCTGCATGCGAACTGCAGTCCCCAATCCCGTAAATTTTCACACTGCAATTCCGTAATTATGAAACAAAGATTCCATCAAAGCTAGTTTGTTTCAGCGGAATAACTGAAACATACCGTATGTTCAGGACTTCACACGCATAGATAAAAAAAAAGTGGTGGGCGAAATGTAATCGCAAAGCATAGCTATTCAAGTACTCAAACTAAAATGACGCGTTATGTGAAATGCATCACACACTGTGTTGGCAGCATGAGAACGAGTTCCAATTTCTGCAGTGTCATCAAATAAATAAGTTAATGCAGCCCCATGACTGGCATTTTGGGCATTGTTTTCGTTGACTTGTCACTATATTTGAGGCTATTGGTATCAAAAGGAGCTATCTCCACTGTACCAAAATGTACAGTATAAGTCGCCCACACTATCTGGATGGGTTTTGTCTTACATATTCAACAAAAACGATATGCAAGTATCCAAGGAAACCAAACATATGATTAATGGTTTATGGCAGAGTAGAGTTCATTAGTGTCAATAGTTTTGGTAATAAACGGAGACTGATCCTTTTGATATCAATAGCCTCATTTCAACAATTATGTCCCCATAAAATGAACTGAATTATTAGTGGAAAATATTTGGCAACTTACAGCCAAGTAACGCCACATATAGTAGGGGTATTCGCAAGATCGTTAAAATATTAGTATTCTGTCTAGCTTACGTTATAAACATTGAGTTCGAAGTGAGCTTGCAGCCACCATGATATTTACTTTATACACAGTACAAAAAAAATTCACCGCACCGAAATCTCTCGTAGCCAAAAAGTAAAATACGTAGAAAATTAAAGTGGTCACTGTAATCCCTTACATGCGTGTTTTTATTCTTTCAAGATGTTATGCCGAAAAATCAGTTTTTTAAGTTGTTGCCAGAAAGTTTGCAATTAAATCTGTAAACCACGGAAAATTAAGATAATTTATTATTTATCAATCAAAGTGTGTGTATAAATATGGCGTAGTTACAGTCCTTTAGTCTTTCAAAACAGTCAGTAAACAGCACTCTTCATAGTACATAGTGCAAAGATTATTTTAATAAATATTTTTAAAGCCATGCTTTTGGACATTCACTTTATAATTGTGGATGCTTCTGCAATGTGCAATATTTGAAACTGACTGAACATTCCACCAATCACTAGAATTTTAAATAACAACAAACGAAAAGTTAAAAATAATTATTCATCATAAGCGATAAGAAATAATAAATGTGTGCGAAATTACAGTTATGAATAGAAATGCTGTTAACCGACACACCAGGACTATGCACACTATGCTCGGTTATGGGCTATTTTATATTTACTTCAAATGTGCTCGTTTTTCGAAATGTTTATCTATGCAAGGATCTACTATGTTATAAAGTTACCAATTCAATTACTAAATTGAAAATTAATAATGTTCAATTCGACAAATAAAATTGATAATATGAAAAGGGGAAAACCGTCAGTTAACACATAAGTTATGTAGCAATTATTTGGTTTATCTGCTTCTCTAGCAGTAGTATGTTATTTCGCAACACTTGATGGCGTTGTGGAGCAAAATACAACACGTCTTCATAAAAAAATATTAGTAAGTACAAGTATGTCTCATCACCCACTTTAAACTATTGTTCTAGATCTGTGTACTGTTCACAGAAAATTAACTCCAAGTTGAATATTGTATTGCAAAGAAAAGAACAAAATATTGACATACTTGACTGCATTAACTTCTTGCCCACTATCAGTTTGCAATAGTATTGAATTAAGTCAAAAGTTTACTGCTGTGTATGGTTAAGGTAAATTGAGGTCTAAATAACATAAAAAGTGAAATAAAAGCTTCAAGGTAGAATTTATTGACTTGATTTTGACTGCATAAAGGGTTGAGTGACACTCTTCAAGCTATCAGCGTTTTTAATGAAACTATTATCTTTACAATTTAACAAAACTTGCAAAATTCCACTAGTAAGTGCAACATTTTTTGGTTTCAGCATTAATGCCCAACTTCATTTATTTTGGTTTTGACAACATTGCCGTTCCTATGGACAAATTTACGAGAGTTGGAATCATTGTTATTTTTTTATCAGAAAATTTTCCAAGAGTTGTAAAACAAATTATGGTAACACTGATGGTTCGACAGTTTGACGAAACAACACACACAAAAATCAAAACTGCATTAAAAACCAAAATAATTATTATTAAAAGAAATCTCACGTGGTACATAATTATATCACATTTTTGTACAAACAACAGTAATTCATATTTGCCATAATAATTAACAGCAGTTTATCTACTCAAAATTTTCATCTTGGAAATTTAAAAATTATTGAAGCTATTACCAAACATTAATTGTAAACACAGTAAAATGTCTGTTACATAAATATTTGTAAACTCTTACAATACAATCAGTATTACTCATGTCAACACTGGCAAATGTAATCATTTAAATAATAATCTATTGGCATTTACAAGCAATAATAAAATGAACTGTTTTCTATTAATTTGGACCATTGAGTATATTATATTGTCTTAGCCATAAACAATTATTTTGATGCGTTTTGCTACATAAATGTATGTTATATTCTACACTTAAATTCGCTTAAAATTCCCAAATATGTATAAATCAACAGTCAACACCGTATTCATATATGAAAACGGAAAAAAATTAAAATATGTTAATTTTTCGGTATTTTTCTGTCTAAGATCACAATACACAAATACAATATAAAATATTGTATGGAAGAAAAAATCAAATAAAACTGCTATTTAAAACAGAATAAAGTCTATTTGCATATAAGACTTACAAAAAGAAAAATTAATGTTATTTAAGAGATTCGTTAAAAAAACATGCAAACTCTATAGGCTTTCCAAGATTAACCATTTGATTAATTACTACATAACATACATAATTTTGTGCTTGCGTCATTAACTCCAAATATCCAATTCAAAAACAAAGAAATTCTACGTGACATTAAGGAACTCTGGCTTGACTAAGTGTAACAAAACCATTGATAGAAAATTTCTCAAAGCAATAATGAACATATCATTGGCAAGTTAACACACACGAACATACCATTTCCCTTCTAAAACAAGAAAAGAAAGTCAAAATCCTGAAGGCTACAATTTACCCATGAAGATGTAAAATTTTGTTGCTAGTACAATTGAAAATCAGCCTGTTAGATAAATAACACTCAGCCAAAAGGATATTGGGAAGAATAGGTGCAAGCATTAGAGCTTAATGTTACCAGCAAGACAAATTTCTAGTCTGACAGTAACAAAAATCTTGAGAGGAAAAAATACATACAACTATACATATTAACAACACACAACACACATTAAAATAAATCACACACTACACAATAGTGATTTTGGTTTCAGCAACACTTTCCACATGTTTATGTAACAAGCAAACAGCCTGGCAGCTTTATGACATTTCGTATTCAAATATTTTTTAATTCGTTCATATATGGTATGAAATCAACGACTCGGACACTTCAGAACAAAATACCATGGACATGATTCCTTGACAACACTTTTTCTTCTCCAGCCTACCTTTTATAGTAGCAGCATGATCTCTTCACACCAAAGTAAATTATCTTCCATAGGAAGCGCATTTTTAAAACTTGTCCATTCTCACATTTTCAAAAATAAGCAAACAATTCCTTCACAATAAGCTTTCTCTGTAATTATTAAAAAGAGAGCCATTAGTAAAGTTGCTGGAGAAATATGTTACATAAGGCTGCCAGGATATGCCAATTTTGTGACAAATCATTTGCCATTTGAATTAATATGTTTTACATTGTAAAGTCTGGTAATTTATTTCAAGAGCTATTGTTTGTCATAGACCCTGCTTTTACCAAAGTTCAACACACTTTTTACTAAGCAAGCCCCTACATCTTTAAATAAATACTTAAGAATCCAGTAACGTCCAGCGTTCTGTCTCATGTTAAAGAGTTCCCGTTTCATTCCACCATCTAAACACATTTTCTCAAATTCATCTCCAACAAAATCGACATGATTTTGATATCACTCCACCAGTAACTCGCAACATTTTTCTTTTTCAGGGATAGGTGGGGAAAATATATGGCATTAAATGAAAGTGCCTGATGACACTTTACGTGCACATAAAATGGGCACATGCAAACACACACATACACATCAACACATTCACTACACATACACATTCTTCCATTCACGCATTCCCAGCCATTCAGCTGTCGCTAGGCTAAGTTAGTCGGACATTCTGAAATCGATTATTTGTTGGTGGCCTGCACCAAAGCAAATAACACAAAGTTACAGCACTACCTTAATTACCTACATAACTAGCAATTAAAAAATATTCCTATCTACCAAACTGCCAAATAAATTTTTATTACCATGAAAAAAGCTTTTTACGACACAAATTTATTCTCATCATTACCTGAGCTAATAGAAAGCCAGTACTGCCAACATTTGCACCAGTATAATGATTTTGTGAAACTGAAAACACAGGACACAAATCTTCCATTTCTCTCATAGATAAATAAATGATGCAAATCATAATCTATAAGTCAAAACGCAAAGTAAGTGCAACTGAAAAATTCACTGTGGGAGTCTGTGCAAGAAAATAAATCTGTCTTTGGTGTGGGTTTGTATGAGTGAGCACCTTTGTCAAATGCCTGAAGAAAAGACTGCACTATTACAAACTAGCTAAATAGTGGCTGCCGATGACTGTCAGAACAAATGACAAATGAAATGCTTCCATACAATTTGCTGCATGCAATGTTTGTTACAAACATTCTTCCAACTTTGGTACAATTTGCAGGAGAAATCTACAGTCCTATACAGAAATTTTATACAGGTAAACCAAACTAGTGTACAATTGAATGAATTCACAATAGAAATTCAATGTCTGCTAACAGGCAAGAATGCTTACTGCTTCCTGAACAGTTCGACAACAAATATCATACTCACTCGAACTTCGACAAGTGACAACTTCTACCTGACACAGTATTTTACTGGCAAAGAAATTTTGAAACTCCACCAAAATTACACTTTAAAGAAATTACTTTAAAAATTTTATGAGTAGGGATTTGTTACATTAATCAATATCAATGCAGTAAACAGAGTTTAAAATATATATTCTATTCCATACTAACTTCAATCTATGAAAATATATTGCATTTATAAAATTAAATGTTATGCTAGTATGTTTCTTTGGCAATCTGGTGTATGTTCCAATGTATGTGACTGATGTAAACATGTGCAATACAAACTGTTGCATCAAAATAAACATTAATCACTAACGTTGTAAATCAAATCATTAGCTAATGTATTATCAATTATACAATGTTAAATACCATTTCAGATCTTTCCCGACTGTACACATTTACAGAAAATGTCGAAACAAAACTGAAATAAAATCAGTTCTCACTCAAATAGTTGAACTACAATCCTCTTTCACAATGGATATTCGTATTCCAGAAAAAAATCATTTTGCGCTACTTTTTCAACAATTTTACAACGACGTGTAAAATATTACAGTGCTAATTCTTCCCAGTCAAAGTGAAATAATACATACATCTACAACTTACACTTTTTATTCAGCATAGAGCTTTTTCATTTAGTATAAAACATTTCCCTCGGTGTTGTTATCAGCTCACATACACGGATGAAAAAGACAGCCAGTAGTCAGGTAAAATAGCAGAAGCCGTTGCCGGAGCCTCCACTAAGAAAGAAGAAATGTGGCGTGGCGTGGCGGGCCGAGCACGCTGGTCACCGCGGCGAGCCGCCTCTTCACTGGCGGATCCTCCACCATTGTTGCACCTTCTCGTGCAGTTTCCTACACAGTCCCAGGAACCTCCGTCACATCCCCGCAGCCGAGCTTGCGCCACCCTCCTCTTCGCCCTCCTCCTCGCCTTCCCCTTCCTCCAGAGTAACCTGGAACCTGATTCTATCCTGCCTACCCGCCGTGTCCTCGTCGCCGTCACCTTCCTCCGCTAGCGACTCCTCGCCCTCCTCCTCGCCGGCCTCCTTCAGCTCGCTCGATGGCGGCGACGGCGGGATCATGCTCTGGTACCAGTCGCGGTTCTCCTCCAGCATGTCCAAGATGTCCTGCGCGTCTGGGTGCACCAGGTCCGCCCACGTCTCCCACAGTGGGTGTACGATGTAGTCGATGAAGCCCACCTGCAATCACACACACCGCCAATAAGCACTATAACCCTTCATATTATACACCAAGTGTACATCCTCTCCCTATCTCTCTTCAACTTCGATACTAGCCTTTCAACATTCACTCTTAAGTAGTTCGGTGATCAGTATCCTCCCCTATTTGTATTCCTTCTCCGTCCTTACACTATCAGAACTCATCCTCTCTTCAGAATGGTATCTGCTATAACTTTCTGCTCATCTTATCAAGTTTCGTCTGCTTCAGGCAGATGTATTTTGTGATCATTTCTTTATAAAAAGGGGTTTGTTGTTTTTGTATCATGTAAACAGGCTGTCATTCAGTTATGGCAATTTTGTGGTTAGAGCATTCAGTAGCTTAATATAAGCAACATACACTACATAATGAGAAGTCACATAGGTGTTAAGTAACTTGTATTGAAAGACACAAATTGTCGACTATTTTGTCTAGAGACAACCTTAACCATTTCAAAATTGCACGACATCAAAGTAACTGTAGCAATATGAACTTTTACACTATTTATTACCGTTAATTTTTTCAATATCATAAAAATATGTAATTTTATGTAATAATATGTTGTTTTATAAGACTGTTAATGCTCTGCTAAAGTCGCAAAGTACGAATGCACTGAAAAGAATCCTACATGTAACAGTTGGAGGGAAATTAATAAGTAACGATATCTCTTTAAATTGCAAAACTGGAACATGTTTGACTAAATAAAAAAATGCAAAAAAAAAAAAAGCAATATAGATGTTTGCCAAATTGCTTCCTTCACCTTCGAGATTTAAAATGTTCTAAATGATAATGGTTTCTATACGGGAAAACATACCTGTGTTTTCTCAATTGTGGCGCTGTGCCTGTCGCACATTGGGCTGATGTCCATGTTCTGTTCGCGCTCCTTGTCGCCTTGAAGGAAGAACTCTTCCATCAGAAGATCCACCCACCGTCGGTACAAGTGCAGTGGCTTCGTTGGGTTGCTCAGGTCAGCGCAGTGCACCAGATTCTCCAAAACCTGAAGTGAGTAAGAAATCATCATCAATATCACTACATGCAAACTTTTTTGATTTTATAAAAAATTGTCTCCACTAATCAAGATACTTTACACTGTATTCTTGAATTTAACTAAATACACATTAAGTATCAGTGAAATTTACTCACATAAGCTATGCTGACAGTAAAATGTAAATGTGAACTATAATAATTAGGCATTTCTGTATATCAAGATGTAAATAACTGCCTACTTTTTATAATACTGCTGCTTTCGCAAGTGAGGACTTTTTATATATAGCCCTGCCAACTTGATTTGGGTTGCATATAAGCAGTGTTATAGGATAACACTGTCTAAGTCTAAGTTCAATATGTTTCTGTGTAGTCATCCTAAACTCAACACACGTATTTTCGATTTTATTTGGGATATTGCGTACATGTAAATTTGTAAATTAAAAGTATTAATAAGTTTTATATAATGCATGCAACCAAAAATTCCGATAAATACTTTAATGTGTTGTCCTACGCCATACTTCTTTCAGCATGTTTATATATATCATATTGCTACGCCTTGTGGTTTTAAATACAGCGAGGAAAAAATTTAAGGTAAAAGATAATCATCACTATAGCATGGAGCTCAAAAGCAAACATGTTTCTAAACATTACCCATCTTTTTTGACATCCAAACGAAATCGAGCCCACAAAAGTAAATATGTGGGCGCATTTGCCAAAAGAAAATACCAGACATATATTTTTCGCAAATAGTTTCTAACCAGAGCCAAGTGTAGTATTCAGAGTATGAAAACTCAACCTGTGAAGTCGTAAAAAAAATAAATAATTATACAGTTATGGTCTGGTGCTGTAATAAAAATGTAGAGGGCTTACTAGCTCATCAAAATATACTTTTAAAATAATGATGAAAGTTATAATAAAGAAAAAAATCAGGGCATCAGTAAGGACGGATGTTCTAACCACTGTTAAAGGAGGTATCTAAACGGAAATTTTACTGAAAAACGAGATTTTCGAATCAAACGATGCGAATATTCAGCAATGAAAGGATATGGTAGAGCAGCAGTAGTAGCCTATACAACACAAAACAAAGAGAGGGTACAGGATGGTGGTTGGTTCAAGTAATACCTGGTATGTAGTTGGAAGCTCACCTGTATTCTGTCAGTGTAATTGTCGAGCAGCAGCACCCCAGAGCCAGCCACCTTCTTCGTCTCCACCATGGTCTTGAGGTCTGCCAGCAGACTCATGTGCTTGGACATGTCCGTGGACAGTACCATGTCTATGACCATCTTGCGTAACGTCTGGCGCTGCTTCTTGCCCAGGTTTACAAAGATGTCGCAGCCCTCGTTCTGCAGCAGCTTGAATGCCACGGCCAGGTGATGGTTCTCCAACACGCTCTCATCATTGTACATCAGCGCCAGCTCCGAGCCTGCAATGAAAATGACACACACTGAAATTATAACACGACACAGCGTTACACACTTCATGTAAAACACACACCTAATAGTATATGTGTGGATGATGTTTTGGATATTTTATCACTATTATTGGTACGATAGCAACATAAAAACAATATGTACAAGTATCGTATGTCATACATAGGCTAATTAATCCATGACAGTCAAACGCGCTATGGCTAGTACATTTATAACACGTTTTTTGCGTCACCTTATACAAAACTACACATCGGGATATGTTCGAGTGGAAAATATTCTGCAGCCAACACGGAACTGACTGGAAACCGATAGTAAGTGTTTAGAGTTTCTGTGCGCTTACGTCATACTTTTTCGACTACTTGGAATCGTGCAACATAGTCGAAATACCGTCCTAAATCATACTGTCTTTCCAGGGCAGGTCAGCACCACAGGGAGTGGTACACAGATCCTCTGTGAACCCAACTGAAATATAGGTAGACAGGGTCTAAGCTTCTGGGTTGTAGCGGCGTCAATGTCGCATTTCTTCCCGACGTTTCGAACAGCATTGAATCTTCCATCTTCAAGGGTGAAGTTTATAGTCGCAGTAACTATTTCCTTCTGAGCCTCTGCGACTAGGAACTTCACCCTTGAAGATGGAAGCTGCAATGCTGTCCGAAACGTCGGGAAGAAATGCGACATTGACGCGGCTACAACCCAGACGCCTAGACCCTGTAGACAACTGCCGTGAAAGCCTACGAACTTCTTGAAATATGGGTAGGTTAGGCTTTACGTCTCGTAGACAACGAAGTCATTTGAGATGTAAATAGATAATCAGACAAAGGTGAACACTAAATAAATATATAAGCCAGCATAACGCATGTGTTGGAACCATTCTATAATTCGCCTAGCGAGATTCCGGAAAGAAAACATAGAAAATCGAAATCAGGAATGCCGGACCGGGAATCGAACTCGCATATTCTAGCTGTCTGGGAGGTAGATACTCACTGGAGTTGATGAGGAACTGGTTGGTGAGGCCCGGATGGTCGACGTCATGGATGGTGGCGGCGAAGAGGGCTGCCATCACCTCCAGCGGCGTGAAGACAGACTCAAGGGCCGGGGTGTTGAGGAGGACGTGCGTGGACTGCGTCACGTCGGCCGCGTGCAGGCTGTTGTGGAACGGGTTGTCCTTCACGTAGTGGTCCTCCAGGGTCATCATGAACGTCACGAACGTCTTCATTGGGATCATGAACGTCTTCAGTAGCTCTCGGCTCTGCAAAACGCCAAAATACACACATGAATAACCCCAGTGTTCAATGTGCATGATTCGAGAAACTAATTACAGAAAACAATACTCAAAATTCATTTTATCAACGTTCTAGTTAACGCAACTAATAATTGAGGACTTCAAAGTGAATATTACTTAAAACACACCGTGAAACCCGTTCAAAGAAAATATCTGTAAAAACAAAACTTTTGAACACTACCAACTTGGACAGAACAGCGTTCTAATCTTATACGACAAAGATCAATCTACTCAGCCAGTTACAATTATTCTAAGTTTTTCGAAACACTCATCAGTAGCGTGCTGTGATTATGTGAACAATTACGATTCAACATGGCAAACTTTGAATCCCATTCAGTGGGGTTCCAGAAAATTACTTCTAATTAAAATGCCAAGATCCAGTACACATATTGCCGTCTAGATTGGATTGTACGATTACAGTTCTGCTTTATACCCGTCGGTTTGACTGATTCTCATCAAATTTGAGGAGCTTAGATGTGGTCAGTAAATGTGGTCTGGCTCATAGCAATAAGGAAATTTTGTGATAGTTTTGAATACAGCTGCAAGTGGCTACTGGCGTTTGACATCATGCTAGTTTCAGTAAACACAACCCACACTACTGCTAAAATGAGAAACGTCGATTCACAGTCATGTATGGGTACTACTAAAATCGGGAATCTTCGGTCTATTGGTAATTCAATGTGGCCTAAAATGTTGTTCTAAACCACGCAATATTGGAATGTAATGTAATGAGAGATGATACGACACTACCCTGGCAAGTTCGAGGGCTATACGGGCCTAAGTGTCAACGTGTAAAGCACGTGGCAAGGAGCAGAAGCACGACGTGGCACCAAGGCCGACGGACAAGTGGAGGGATCGATCCCGCGGTGAATTACTGGCGTGGTTCCCTCGGGGGGGAGGGGGGGGATATCCTCGCAAACATCGCGACTCGTGAGCGTAGCAGGTCAAGGACTTGGCGTGCCTCAGCTAGGCCCGGGCTTTGTACTGCCGTGCCATCAGCCTTCGAGACACCGCATACACACTCGTTCACACAACCATTTCTTACCACGACACTTGTTTCACAATGGTCAAATCATATGTCGGGAATAATTTCGGAATAATTCAACGTAAAATTTTGTTTTAAACGCATCGCGAATGAACGAGGGTCATATTATTTTCTCTAGTAAACAAAGTAGAAAGGCATAAAACTTTAAACACGACAAACAATATATGGACAGAAGCACACGTATTTCGCTAATTCATCAGACAGTAGCTAGACATCTCATTGATTTATCTATTGACAACCGTACAAGCGGATAGTACGCGAAATCTCTGTGAATTATTTCCTTATTTACTACTGGCCTGCTGTCCTCAAATATGCGTCAAAACACCTGCCATCCAGTCACAGAATAGACAGTGAAGTATACGTCTCAAGTTCAACCAGACCTGGAAACAAATCCGCGAAATATTCGTGCCCCTGTATATTTGTATATGGCTATGTTGTTGTCTGTGTGATACGACCAAACAATTACCCTCAAGGAATGAATCAAGATAGGTAATTCAGTGAAGTGATATGAAGCAATCCACTCCACGCCGACAATGGCACGCCTACCCCTGCTTCTGGTTGTGGCCAACAGTTTGCGCGAGGAATCGATACCGTGTGCTAGGTCCTCTCCCACAAGAGCGGAGGTCGAAGGCTGGAGAGCCAATCACGCTGAGTGGCAGCTACAACTACGAACCGACGTTCCTGTTGCACAGTGGTCCAGCTGCGGTCTGAGAGCTCGCTTGTTTCAACAATCTATCTCAGGGACGAAGTCAGCGGCGGGAGGGGTTCGTGTGGTCCAGACCCCCACCCGTTTCCGTACGGAAACTACTTACATAACGCCATTTAGCACCTTAAAATAAAAAATTTCTCAGAGGAGGGGTATATGTGTTACTTAACTTCACCAAATTCAAGACCTCACCACCACCCCCCCCTACAAAATAACAAAATCCTGGCTACGTCCATGTCTACCTGTTACGACTATTCCACGCGACCAGAGCCTAAGAAAGCAAGGACACCTGGACTCGCTCGTCATTTGCCTCGTCTATGCGTAGGGCACTTAAGGGGAGTGTTAAGACAATTTTATTGTATTTTCAGTTTTTGAGCCATTAACATTTATTCATATTGAATTATCAAAATGTTCTCTTCAACAAAGCGTAGGATATATTCGTGGTAAACTGCTTCACATAAATAATAATGGAATATCTCGTTAATTTGTGATGCAGAACCATTACAAGAAAATTATATGTTAACTTCCGAGAATCCATACCATGGAACCCTGACGAGAGAAATAATAAGAGTTTTGCATGTTAAATCATATCAGGTGGTGCTCATAAACTTTTGAAATATCGTTTTGCGACAAAACCATTTACTATATTGAAAATAGTAACATATTTATTCAGGAATTAAAAAAATATATATAAGAAATCATTAGTAAGTAATTTTTGAGATTTTTAAACCAAAATACTTAATTGTTCATAGCTTCATTAGTATCTGAAACACAGCAACACAGCCTATAAGTTAAATTAGCAATGTGAACAGCACCTAGACCAACAAAAAAATCAGACCCAAAACAATCCGAACAAAAAAAAATTAGAACAAAACAAATCAGAGGGAGTTTATGTATATGTTTGACAAATGGCTGCACCTCACACGAATTTAACATAACATATTAATCCCCATTCTTGCTCTCGCTACATTGGTAGGCAGCGCCCTTAACAAGTGTATACTTGCCACTACGTGATTTTAGGCGGCATCCCTGCATTTATACTGTACGCTAATAAACAAGTATGTATGGCACGTAACTAAAGACAACGCAGAGGTTTCTGAACTTAAAATGGGTTAGATAAGTCTGAGCCCAAGAAAATTCACATTAACAAGCGATGCTGACGGGTTTGCTGCTTAAAACAACGAATGTACTCAGGCCACGTCATGTGTTTTCAGTAGAACCTCGGGAACGTACTTCATGCTCTCTCCAGGCGGGCTATTGATAGGAGTTAATGAATATTCGGTATAGCGGAACTTACACCCACTCCTCAGTTTGAGGATATTTCGCCACGAACATTTAGGTAATAATGTGCCTATCATAAGCAAGACGTGCAAAGTTGCGTATAAAATACGTAGGACTAAATTATGGCGAATTGGCGCAACAGTGTCTCTTGCACCATTGCAACGAATTAAAAAAAACATGGCTTAATATTTTTCATAACAAAATTTCAAAAGGATTTTTGCCAGAACAAAGTTTAATTCTCGGTTTGTTATCGGCGTTATAATTGACCGTAAATTGTTACGTTACTTGTGTTAAACGCATCGTAAAATTCGAATAAATGTTCACTTTCATACTGAGAAGAAAGAAAGAAAATCTACCAAACTCTTTTTGTAACACAACTATTACATTCGGATTTTGTTTTAAAGACGGCACAATATACACTTTGTAACTGCATTCTAACTTCGACCTCAGAACAATTGGGGAAAAAAAAAAAAAAATACACATGCGTCTTATCTGTAGACACATCTTGCATCTTTTATAGGTATAAGATAAAATATACAATATACGCAAGTTGTGTGGGATTTAACGAACCTTAAAATTGTAATCGGAAATAAAATCATGCTTTACACTTTAAATGTTGGGTGTAAAACTATATTTCTGTTGAACAGCCAACCAGTCAAGTAAACTATTACAGTACAGTATAGCCGTACATAATAATATGCGTCGTACGCGAGACACATCTGGTAACCAATCAGACTCCGACTAACAGTATTAAAGAAAGAAATGACCTTCTCCAAGATAAGTCGCTGCTATATATCTACGTACGCCGACCTGTCCTGGTCCAGTAGACTGCCTAGTGTACGCTCCTGCTCGGCAGGTTGTAGCAACACACACTATCAGGCGTCAAGGGTCTAGCAAAACGTCACGCTACATGGTGCGTACCGACACTTTTTGTTAACGAATTTTGTCTCCTCTTTCCCTTTCCCAAGCATCTAGCGATACAGTTACACGCCTCTGAACTGTTAGTTGGCAGTTTCTAGAGAATTTATTAGTTAATGCTAAAAGTTTATCATTGCTAATTTCACGAGTATATCGTTACATTATTCGACGGAAAAGGGAAAAATCCACTATGTTTGCGAAAGCAAACCATATTTTACTACAAAGATCTTTTTAATTCTTATACAATTAAATATATGTGACACTTTTCTAAAAAGCAGTGTACAAGACAATCAATTACAAACAGATTCACATATTTTATGTAACCCCGAAATAGTAATTGCAGAACGGTAACATAATTAAAGCTTTCAGCACTTTTTACTTTAACGTTATGGGTTTGTACAGGTACACCTACACCTATTTGAACTATAATAAAGGTGAACTGCTCAAAAATAGTGCACTTTCCGAACTATATCTTCTATATTCCAAATATTAGTATAATGCTAATTACGTTCGATAAGACCAGCACAGTCTCGATAAAACGACCCTTTGAATCCGTTTCTATACCTTGTTATAGGATAATGGCCGTTTCGAGATTTTATCCCTTTACTACTCAGGCAAGGTTGTTAGCAAAGTTTTTAACCCCCCCCTTAGAGTCAGACCAATTATAATGTTTCGCTATATCAAATTGAACTGCGAACCAACTGCTAAAACAAGTAAAGCTAACTGACCAGTTAATTGAGGGAGTGAGAAAAAATACTAGCTTGCGTTTCTATGTACTGCTGCAATTTGTGTGGTATATTAAATTTTAAATATTGCATTTGTTTGTATGTGTAGGCATGTATGTATGCATACATGCATATTTATTAGTTCGGACGTACAATCAGGCAACGGTTGACACAACAGCTAAAATTCCTGTGGAAGTATATACACTGCATTGTTCTTCAAAATATCTAATGTGTGCGTTAAAACAAAATATAGTAACGCTAACAAGGAATTATTAAATTTAAAGTGTGTTAGAAAAGGAATAGTACTAAACGAACAAAGAGCTCTCTAATAAAGGGAGATATCCGCCAATCAAAACCGCGCCAAGCGTTAGGTAACATTGCCAAGTAGCAATGAGTATTACCTCCGATGTATTGCAAGGCTACCGAGAACTAACGTTACAGCAGCTTAAAATTCCCCAGTTTCCCTCGAAGGTAAATACGGTCTTTCTAAGCGGGGAAATCAACGTTCAAAAATAGATCCGAGGTTCTCTGAACAGAGGTTTGTTTGAAGAGGGTTATTTTCACTGGTACGTAAACGAAAACTCCACGCTGCTGTCAGTTAGCACGGGCGAAGAAACGTAACGCGCGTAGCTAAAACAATCGCGGAGAGATATACACAAAACTTTCCGACAAAGGCGCACTTGTGAATCTCTTAGATTTCTCGGAATCACGAATGCTTTCGAGTGTAATTTATCACAGGCGCCGACTGGCACTGTTTCTAAGTCGGTCACTAAGGACGGCATGTGCACGTAAACCAGATGCCATATCAGCTGTAAAGGCACGGCACTAACTGGCGACGTCACATTTCAGAAACTTTCAGAGGCAAAATTGTCATAAAATTTGGATCAAGTTTCATCATGCTACTTTGGAGAGTAATATCCAATAACTTCATACGTAAAACATAATTGATAACAACGTCAGTTTTAAATATTTTCAGTCTGAAAAAATTTATTCTGTAACACGAAAGTGCTTAAATAAACTGTGGATACTTTGGTTAAATACCGTATTTTAAAAATTATAGCTAGAAAAACTGCGGAGAATTTTGATAGTTTTACCACCTTCGTCCGTGAAAATATCATGAAATAAAAAGCTATGACAGAATTGTGAAGAAATTGAGGGATCCACCAACGCCAAACATTTCCCACATTCGAGAATTCAGGCTTGCGACGATCTGGGGAACGAACTCATTGTCACCGAAATGAAAGGCTACTCACGTAACTATCCGTACACATAGTACTGAAGACATTAATAGAGAACTGGGTAATTACCTGGAAGGAAGCGTAGGCCACGGCTGTGAGGGGTCTGTGGTTGGACAGTTCACCTATCCTGAAGATGTCGATGCCCCACCTGTCTATCTCGCCGAGCATCTGAAACAAGACAGAGAACTTCCTGCAAACACAGATCAAGTGCACGCTACTGTAACAGGCGCAGTGCGAACTTGAGGAGGTTAACTGATTTTATGTTTGCTCACTAGTAAGTTTTATTACTTACTTTTGAAATTCAGAGCTAGTAGTGGCATAAACCATTATTTAACAGAATATTTTAAGTTTAAGTGAACTGACTTATCTCTATTTACTGATGAGAGACTGAAGTATGTAAATATTTCATTACTTTTACACGAATAAAGACAGGAAAGACGTGTAAACAAATATATCAAAATGACTCAACACATACTATAGTTCCTATAAAGCTTTCATTTTAAATAATTGACATAGCGCTTGCTACAGAAAAAATTAATTTAAAACCCGGATTTAAGTAAACTTCCCCCTTTGACGTAGTGCACATAGAGAACAAGAATGCAAATCCCTTCTACACTGCTCGCATAAATGCACTGGCTGAACATCACATTAAATAATGCTGTTACAATATTAATACCCCAACTGCCTTTTATGACATACAATAAAATTAAACGCAATGAATGACATCCGAGAACACTTTCACAACAGTCGCGTACATGATTTTCTTTTCGATGAAATAAATTGCGCTCCTAAGGTTAGTTCTCCCCAATATAGTGAGATATCAGGAAACTTACATTTGGAAACAAGACTTCACAGCAACGTAAGTTTACAATGCACCTTTCACAAGCCCGCTCGGCGTAACTGAAAGTGACCAATAGCTACAGATAGTAGCTTGACCTAGAAGTAAATCGTACACGGGCACTTATCCTTTCCACAGCTGCATTCTCTCAAAGTGAAAGCGTGCATCCAGAGCATCATGAAAGTAGCCTGGCCTGTTAACACGCAACTGCTCCATTAGCGAAAGTGAAATTTTTTGTTTTGGTTCTAGCAAGTAATTCATTGCTATTCATACTGGGGATATTCGTTTATAAGCAACACGTGTTAAAAAACAAAAAGATAAAAATGCTACCTTTCATTTATTAATTTTCCTACATGAACATTTAGCTTGTTACTCATTAACGCCTTTGAAAGAAAAAAAATTTTTAACCATTAAGAGTTACGAAACTATTTATCTATTTCGAGGGTACCACTATAGAAAAAAATACATTAATAAAATATATCCGTAATGGGAACAGAACAGTGGGCACATATTCAGTTTAATGTATATTACTAACGTCAAGTCAGTCAGATCTCAGTGGTGGGAGATGCAAGAATGTAGAATGGAAAGAGTTCAGTCTCGTTATTAAGGGTTGTAAAAGCAACAAATACAGGGTGAAGGGGCTGACCTTGCCCAGCTCCTCCTCGTGCGGAGTCTCGACGCCATACTTGGGCACCTTCTCGCCGGTGAAGCTGTTGGTGTGGCAAAGTGGCTTCTTGACGCCGGAGATGTGAGACATGGTACCGGTGCCATGGCGAGGTCTCTCCTTCTTCTTGGCCTGGCGCGGCTCTGTGTCCTCCACACGCAGAGACGGCAGGTCTAGCTCCTGCTGTTTGTCTACAACATACCGACAATGTAGGCTTACTCACGTGTGCCACCACTACCACCTTCACAAAGACTCTCCCCACGTCTACATGTAACCTCTCTCATTACAACTAAGTTTCAAAGAAACAAGGTGGCCGCGGTTGGAATAGTGACTAGCACACTCGCCTCCCACAAAGGCGACACGCTGCAGGGTCGCATGTGGGAATCGTGCCGGGCGATGTCGTTGGTCGGCGGACTTTCTCTGGGATCTCGTTCCAGCGCCCCTCATTTGTAGGGCCTCATTCCATGTTCATCATTTTGGGCAAGGAGGTACCAACTGCATTTCTGTGTGTGATATCCTGGCTCTCGCGTACCCACCTCTTACGATATTTATTTATTGTAACAGGGAGTGTTTAGCTCTTTTTAACAAGAAATATGCCACAGTTTGCTTTCAAACACTACCCACGAGCCTTAAGAAAAATTAAGGGCGTAAGCTAAATTACTTCTACTCTACACTGTCAGACGGGACGGAGTTTTCTACCACGCCATCCTTATATAGTTAGTCGAGAAGTACAAAAGCATTTGTTAAAAACTCGCGCGTAGAATTACAGATGAAGATAAACGGAGCAGCTAAGCTAACTGAAGCAAGAAGAAGGTCAGAGCCCCTCAGCGGCTACTGAAAAATGAACAGACGGAAGAGGATGTTTGGACATTGTAACTGGGTCTCGGCTCTGAATGGGTGCGTTATATCGGCTCGCAAAACCGCTGAAGTGTTTAGGTTATACTATCAGGGCAAGAACACCGCATTGTGCCACTCACACACACTTCCTCCGAGAAGAGAGTGCTGAGAGGCTTTTATCTTCATGGCTTGGTGGCATGGCTGGATTTAGTCGTCGCTCAATGTTCATATTGCTGCTATAGGCTACTCAGTTTCTAAGAAATTTGGATACTAAATGGTACATGTTCATGACCGAGATAAATAGTTATCTTTTTAACACTTCGGAACGATGGCAATTTCTATTATTGTATGTATTACTTATAGGTACACAAAAAAAACCTTTGTGGCAGTTCCAAATTTTTTGTTGGTATTAAACCTGCAAAATTTTTCTGTTCACCACAAGAAGATTTTGTGGTGGTCACCAAAAACGTATTTTTGGCTTACTGCAAAATAATTTGGCAAGAGAGATTTCCTACAAAATTTCTCTTTCAGTGTACGTATGTGTGTGTTTATTGCATATACACACATATAAACACTGACACTTATGAATTTATTCGTGTTCGTATTCTCCTCGTATGCACCTCTTATTTGCGATGGATTTATAGCAGGCAGCGACTCCTAGGACCAATAAATCTGCTACTATCACCTGATTTGAGGCGCGACTCTTATCGCGAAGGCTCGCTTCACGAAAAAGATATTTCAAAGAACCCGGTAACACACTAACCCGAAACTGCTGACGACACTAGGTGATTATCAGATTCTCTGATATGGGGCGAGTCAACCATAAAACAAGTGGCGAGAGGAGGGGGGGAAAGAGGCGGTCCCTGAACTGCATCAGCTGTCGAGGGAAGTGCCTCCCGCCCAAATATTTGGTGGCAGCGCCGGGGAACTGGGTCAGCTGTCGTGACGTCAGCGCGACGCCCGACAAGACGCGCTGATAGGACACGTCGAGCTGCGCGTGAAAAAACAGGTCGCAGCCAATTAGGCGGCAGCAAAAACAAGGCACCCTCCCAATCTCGTCGTTTTTGTCCAAGCAAGCTCTTTGCTACGAGCCGAGCCGAGCCGACGACACGCAAAATATGTGCGGCATACTGATAACGTTCGCAATAACACAGCACTCTCCTTAGTACAAATTTGCTTCACGTCGCGTTACGAGATTATTATTAGCGTTTAGTTAAATCCAACTTCAGTAGGTTAGTGTACTCCAGCCCAGATTCCCGGTTTCTCCAAAGAGACAAATAGATTTCGGGTTCGTGTTTGATAATCATGTGGCAATAAGTGCAAATAAATATATATAAATTAGGGACAATTTTTTCTGCAATTTTAAACATTGCTTACTTCACAGTAAATAACATATTTAGCAATCGGTCTATTGAAATAATTTCGCGTTTTCTGTAGACAGAAATTAAATTTTAATATTTCAATTCCTTGACTTAAACGACCCTTATTTTCAGAAACATACAATTAAAATTAAATTCTCATTTGCATATTTTACCGTTTTCACTTTAGTTGTAAACTTAATATAGATGTACGCGTTGAAGTAGACACATGCCATAATTCACTATCACAAGGTTAGTTAAAAATAAATCTAATAAAATTTGTTAATTATTAAAATTGTTTAAAAAAAGACGGATCCATGCTTTCAGGCCCACGAAAACTTTTCATCCGCTGAATGATCGTATCACGCAAGATAAAATTTAGTTTTGCGATTTAAAAGTCAACAGTAAGAATACACTTACACAAAATAAACTAAAGTCATACGCTGGTACTTACGACGCTATTAAATACAAAATAAAATGTTATTCCATTAAATAATTGCACACTAAACTAAGTCAACGACACAATTGTGATTAGTACGTAGTATTACAAAACGTGACACATACTTTCGCAAAACCGAACTGACTGCTGCATAAATCACAATAATAAAAGTTACACTTGCGGTAGGTTTAGAACACTGCCAAAGAAATTTACGATTGCAATAAAACTAATTAAAATACAAGGCAATGTCGTCGTAAGAGTTTGGTGGCAATAAACTACCTGTTATCAATTTGCAAACTTCATAATATTTACGCAAAAATCATACGCAACTGCTTTGATTTCTATATTACGTCTCCCATTCAAGGGAGGCCGTAAGGGTTTAAATCCCACCCCCTAATACATTTTTTAAAAATTACTAATTTAGTCAACAATGTTAAATGGTTAAATAATTATACGTTACGACTGTTATTCCAAATTGTTAATAAAAGGAAAAGTAAAGTTGATATTTATAATACATGCACTTAAAAAATAATAAATTCCTGTCTGCAGTATGTCACACTGCCTCAACACTAGTTATTTTCCTGACACGGCCAAGCGTCATATAGTTTTGAGCATAAAATGACTTCCACCTCTTGTTTACGGAGGACTCAGAATAAGCACATTGTGACCTTTAAAGGTCTTTCATGATAAATTGTAGACTTTGCGAGGCCCTCCAAAAAGACGTAAACTAATTAAAGTTATTTTTAGTCTCGTCTCAGACGTTAACGTTAAGGTAAAAAGGAAAGAATAAACAATGTTTATTAGTGATAGGACAATGGTAAATCTAACATAATGCACAATATATAAATCGAGTGAAGCCAAAACGTTGGTAGGGTTTTATGTCCTCGCGTTACCATGAACAACCTATAGTACAAATGTGGGAAGGCTTGATAAGGATTCAGTTATGTTTGTCTCCCAATTTCGACATCAGTTTTCCAGGATTCCCGAGAATTTCAAGTTCGCCGGCGATAAGTTAGCGCAGAAACAGCATTACGTCAATGTGTAGGGTTCACGACCCGCTACTTAAGGGGCCTCCCTAGATAGGCTGCGTTCGTGCATGTGAAGCAGGAGCGATAAGGTTGCCATTGGCAGACGTATGTAATGCATTATCGCCTCTCCGCGCAAACTACTTAGCTGACGTGCAGTGCTTCACTATTGTCCTTTTATCTATGGACTTTAAACAGTAACCACAGTCTAAAGCTTGTTTATTTAGTAGTGTTTTTCGAATCCGATTGTTATTTTTACAGTTACGGCAGCCTGAAAAAAAAAATGTGGCCATTTTGAGGGGCCCGAAAATGATGTTTTGAATAAACGTGCTGAATTTTTGAAACCATAGCGACATAGTTTGAAGAGCGTGTTCTTTATGTAGATAAGCAAATATAAGCGCATTTAGTTGTTTCGTCCAAAAATAATAATAATCGCAACTCGCTGCAACGCATTTCAAGCGAATGTAGGGAGGCGGCTTAAGATGACGACATATCAGAAAATAGATAGGTCTCTTCACCTCACGGTTCGGATGCCACATATCGCTTATTTTTATGAACAATTTTTGGAATGATTCGTTTAACCCAAAACGGAGTTTTTTCGGCCTAGTGAAAAATCGGACCGGGTCTTGTAACCAGCCTAATTTACTAACGTCATGACGAATGAGAACATATTTTAATGTATTTAGTGTGCAACGTAGGTAATGCTCGACGCCGTTTCAGTGGAATAATACTGCCAACAATTAAATTAGTGACCTAGCAAGTGAAACACTGCCTCAGTTAGTCTGGAGTGGACTCTCGGCAGTGCGGTGTTTCGGAACCAGAGAGCTGCCCGTCACAAGTGCACTGCAAACAGACAGCTCGCCGTGCGGTTATCAGCTGGGAGCGGAGGTCAGTTGAGGACCTGTCTCTATATATCACAACCGCGGCTGTCGCCCAGTCAACAACACCCAGCTGGAGACAAAAAAATTTTCCACGACCTTGAGAAAAGCATTCGCAAACATGTTGTAATCTGCGCCTTCGATCAGGCGTTCATCTTGATTGACCCCCCCCCCCTCCCCCCTTTTCCAAGCTACTATTTGTTTACGACGTTGAGCATCTTTTCAACGATCCCGATACGAGAAAGGAGATATCGATTATCGCCCGTCCGATAACCTCAACCATCAGCTCATTGCCGTCAGAATCCCCAGTGGGCTGAAATCAGCAGTACTGATGGCCTGGCACTCACGACACACACCTCATACGTGCGCCCCATTAGTTCAACAAAAATGCTTTAATTGAAATACAAAAAAGAAAAGAAATTTTTTTATAAAATGAATTACGATAACATATTAAGTTGTAACATCTGTTTGTCCCACTTAACCATGAGGCAATACTTGCCCCATAATCATACCCGCCGAATAACTTCTATCGGTAACCAAGGAAAATTAACACAACAGCTATTAACAGTATCAAACACATTCTAACAATATACAAAATATTTTCTTTATCTCTTTTCACATGACCGAAATGTTTCATAAATTAAATTAACGTGGTATTTGGGACATTTATATGGGTGTAAAATCAAATGCCCTTACTAGCACAGAAAATTTAACTACGACTCCAGTAGTTTTGCCCGAATACGAACACGGCAGATTTCAGCCGAATTTAAAATTATGGCATTGCTCTCACTAATATTTATCGTAAACTAGTTGCCAAACGAAACGTTAATGCGATGAGATAGCTGGGGACAGTGTTTCGAAAAGCTGATGGCTGGAAAACCTGCCTTATTTGTTTGCGATTGCGGCAATAACTATTTTAAGAACTACACGGAACTAAAATAATTAGGCGATTGTTTCAAGCTAGTTGTTCGATTGTTGAAACATTGATCAAATAATAAAAACTAATTCCACGAGATGAAAAAAAATTCTTTTAGCGGTCATGGATGGTAGACAGATGCCTCGTCGACATTGATGCCATCAAAAACGTAATCATTGGCTAGATCAGAGAGGAAATATAAGTAATTTGCTATTCCGTATAGCCAGGAGGCAACACAGAATTCGCAAAAAGTAGTTGCAGTAAACGATGGGGGGGGGGGGATCATGATGTCTGGACAGAGAATCGAACCAGGACATTTTCCGAATGCTAGTTTAGTTTATAGCGTTACCATTATTACAGTTGGAAAAAACAATACCGAGGTAAGCCGCAACTGTTAATATTATCGATGTTCAAGTTATAAACGTGTAAAAATTCCTTCCACGAAATACTCTTGTGCTTCATCACAATATATTGAGGGTAAACATTTTGATACTTCAGCATAGTTCCGATCCCAATTTGGGATTTGTTTTCTTGGATAGTTAACAAAAATAGAAGACATGCTTATGGACTAGAGCAGCCCTATTTATTAATAAATTACAAACTTAGGGCATAACATTTGGCTGGTTGAACCAATATTCTTTGATCTACATTTGTCTCATTCCTAAAGGGATATGGTTTATGGCCATTCCCATTTTTTTTTATTGTAAGTCATGCCTCTGAGACGTGTGTTTTATTACTCAAGTCATTTACCTCGGCCTTACAAAATTGAGAATTATTTTACATGTTACACACCCGCTAACCGCTAGGCATAAACAGGTGGAACAAAACCACCGAAATATTCACGCTATTTTCAGTGGTACGCTGTAAAATGTCCTATACTTTGCTGCACCTTGCACTGTTCTAACGTTAAAGCTCCCAGACAGCATCATAACAGTGGGAAACTATTTTGAGAACCATCCGTCAAGCAGGAGACCAGCAACCCTGCCCCCGGGGCGCCGTGGACCTTTACGAGCTCATAAACCTGTTTACCTAGAAACTCGTAAAGTGGGCCGCTGCAGGCGTAAATACTGCCGAGGTGGCTGTGAGCAGAGAGAGAATGCGTGTCAGCTTGTAAGTAGTGTGCTCTCAGTACACACACAGGCAGCATGTGGGTATGTAGGTCGACGTACGCAACACGCACATATGTACCCAGCTGTTCTTCGAACACGCGTCCCCACCCCCTTACACTCACCATCGACCCTTATCAATATCATCTAAGCGATTACATCGCTTCAAGTCTTCAAGCGTGACACTATTTCAAACGAGGCTAATTACAAGACCTTAAAGTATGAATCCTGGATTCGTCATACTAAAAAATAAAAACTCCCCATTTTTTCCTTTTCTTCCTTATAACATTATACTTTTCAGTCGTAAATCAATTTCCACACGGTTAAAATGTTACCTAAACAGAAAACAAATATTTGCGGTTGCTTAGCTTGAGGTAAAAAGTTTGTTTCAAAATAAATAAAAGCGTAAACAAATTAATCTCGCGAAACTAAAATTTGCATTTAAAAATATTTTTTGATGTTAATATTATTTTCTTTATAGCAAAAAAATAAAATAACACGAATAATGCTTTTAAAATACAACTGTAGTATTTAAATACTAATGACAATTTTTGTTGCCATTACTACATACGTTAAATAAAAAATGTCTGCTCAGCATATCTACGATGCAGTGGTCATAACCATTTCATTGCCACAACTAAATTTGTATTGTGACAATGAAAGCGATGATATGAAATGCAAGTTTATTTGTTGACGCCATGCTTAATTCAGCTTCGTGACCAATAAATAAATATATTTTGTGGTCTGTGTAACTGGCTGTAAATTTTTACCAGCTTATGTAACGGATTCACCAGCAAATGTCTGCCTTTGTAATGTATCAAGTGCTCTTTACTGGAATGAAAGTAAACATTTTGTCGCAGGAAACTTAATTTTGTTTAAAAAGGGACAACAGTCCAATTTGACTGTCGATATTATCTAGTAAGTTCCTACAACAATCTGTTTTGTAGAATTAACAATCTGTTCCGTTAAAGATAGAAGCTGTATGCTCATTCTGCTGAACATATTGGTGTAAGAGCAACGCAGATAGAACCGACAATCAAACAGGATTGTTGTCATTTTAACAGACGCGTGGTGCCTACGACTAAACTTTTATTTGAGTATGGATCATGGCCTCCATATGGACATGTAACTCTTATCATAAATATGCTTTAGAGCTACTTCCTTTGAATTTCACAAAAATATGTCTTGATAAACTAAATATTTATTTCAGCCACTGCATGAATGTACTATACAGGGTACCATTCTTCTTAATCACAGACATAGGTATCGCACCTACTCGGAACTTGACCGTTCTTAACAAACACTTAGATATTTTCTTATTTCAATGACGGCTTATTTTCAATGTTCCTGTCTTTCATTTTCTTCTTCAAACGTAAGCCAAAGTTAAAATAATAATTTTCCCACAGCTATGCTGAATTTCTTGATTAAACAATTATCGATTACAAAGTAAGGTCGACTGATGGATGAACGCAGATAGAATGATAATGCGAAACAAAGCTAAGGTCAGATTCTGAAGTTTTCACATTTATAATTGTGATGTGAACCAAACGGATTGTCTCTCAACGGAGTATTTATCGGCTATTAATATCACAGAATACATATTTCTGAATAAGTGGCAATTAAGCTGTCAGTGAAAAAAAAAACAGGTGTTTGGCTTATTTACTCGACAAAATATTGTGTAATTGTGAATATGTAGTGCAACATGACGTTTGCATGAGGAAATATATTTGCAAGAAATGTATGTTCTAAATTAATTTACCTGATAAAAGAAAGATTTTACATGACATATGAATACTTTACGACCAAAAAATATAGCGTTATTCTTGAAGGATTAGAACACTTATCATGTACAGCATGATGCTATTTATATTTTATTCCATAAGGTGTATCTACATTGTAATGACAGTAAAATAACTTAACCTTCAACCACCATTAAAAAGGAAATAATAATTTGAATAAAATATTTTGAGATAACTACTCTTCCAAATGGATATGCGTGTCTTAGTGTTACTACTTAATAGTTTCACGACAGTTATAGTAAAATAATGAAGATATGAAATGACGAATAAAACCAGTTAATTATTTGTTAACAGCTGCTAGCTGCTGGTGTTGTCGAGTGGACAGCCGGCTCACCAACATACTGATACACGTATGCTCGAAGCGGGACTCGACCCAACGACCTCTTTGTCAGCCTTCACGGCGACGCTTGATCGTTGGTACCAGGAGCCTGAAGTGGGAAAGAGGGGGGGGGGGCACCACGAAGGTCGCTCAGGCAGCCACTTGCCAGTAAAGTCTCGCAGAATTATCAACGATCTACTTGGTACAAGTGGTCCTCGCTGAACCACTATTGTGTACCGTCACGTAGCAGGCACAGGCGAGGTACTCATGCAAGCTCTTCTTACACTCAACGTTATAAAGGAAAGCGCTTACTTTTTCCCTATGAAAACCTGCTAACGTAAAAAACACAAAAAAATTGTTTCTATGTTGGTGGTACCGTTGACCGAACGCGCGTTCACACACACTCACACAGCCAACACCCCCTACCCCCCCACAAAGGCACACAGAAACACACACAAAAACACACACTTCTAAATGTGATAAAAAGAAGGCAGGTCTATCAATATACACACTATACTATTTCACGTATGGTTATTTGTTAACTCGTATCACTTAACATCCGATATATTTCTTACGTATAAAGTAAAGCCTTACTGAGCAAAACCCCAAAATTATCCTCAAATATTTTCTCCTAAAAACAATCGTCACAAAACAAGTTGTGCAGAGTCCGTAGCAGCAAACATGATGGTGACTTATAGTTATATAATTTATTTATATTTTTATAGAACTTTGTTGTATTTTTTTTTTGAGCGGAATAAAATGTCAATACAATGCTCAGAATGAAGATAAACTAATCGAGGAGTCTAAAATGTACTACGGTACCCCCTAAAAAATTATATTATCCACGCTTAAAGTCGTATAGTTCCAGCGATGTAACTGAAATGCTGCGCTCCTTAGCGTCTTTCCAATAGGTGCGATGTGGCATTAGCATGAACGTCAATATAGCACTGATTCCATCACTATTAGAGCCTCCAGCAAATAAAATAACGTCCAGGTAGCCGACATTCTTCAATAGTTTTACTATAAAATTATTACAACTATTTACACGATATGTTTCCACTAAATTTATATTATAATTGAACTACAATACGATAAAAGATGGAAGGTTACTCACCAAGAAACGTGGAGCAAATGTACTCAGAGATCTGGTTCCCTGATTTACTGGACTCTGAGAAGTGGCTGAGTTCCTTGTTCAGCATCCGCTTGAACTGTAACAAACAAGAAGAGAATGTGGTTAGCATAACCTTAGTGAAATAATAATACACGAAGTAAGCCCTTGTAGAAGAACGACTCCTGATGCAGCGATATAGTGTCCTGAACTACATTAACATACCACTTGCAATTACTAAGAATTACAACATTATCGGCCTGTAAAAAAAAAACCAATAGCGCAAAAATTAAACACTAAAAATTACCATAAATATATTCTGGGCTAGTATATCAATAAGCCCAAGTACTACTCTTGTTTCACTATGACTTCCCCGTACATTCAAATGCCAAACAAACAATGTGCATAGTAGACTTCACTTTCCAACAGTGATACTGTCACTATAATTATTTAATTTTACAGCATCAAATGTTTGCAACTAGAATTTACGAAAATACAAAATTTAATTTCTCTTGATTAATTTTTATCCATAATTTTTTTCAATGGGCCTTTCCGTGTGTTATAAAACTGTTACGGTAGATCTTTAGCTACTACATTGCGACAGAGTTTTACTACGCATTCATTTACTTTCAAGTATTTCTATAATGTGTTGACCTACCAAGTTACATTAATCAAATACGTAAGCAACGAACTTTCGTACCTAGCTCTGACGCTGTCCCATGACTTGACACAAGGTATCGTTTTACGTCAGGACGAAGATGTTTGCTGTCAGTGTTTAAACTTTGTACCTGGGTGACTATTACAATGACGGAACAGCTGACTCAAACACACAGCTTCCCAGTCCGATTAGTGTGAAGCTTAAAATCCTACCCAGAGAGTAATAGGCCTACAGATAACGAGCTACTGTTGGAATATGCGAATAATGTTTATAATTTGTGGCATTCATTCAAAATTAGGATAATGCGCATTGAGAAATTACAGTACTCTATAAAGTAACATAAATGTTATGTCCGTTACCAAAAGCGAAATGATTTTAAACACGAAATAAGACCCTACGCAGTAAGATGTAATTTTGGGATGGTAAGGAATGGGCGTACGACGAGAAAATCATCTAGTCAACGAAAACCACATTTCGCAAGTATGACAAGTCCGGGTGTTTATGGCTGATCGTAATGGTGTGAAGTGGGAATGTAAATTACTTTTCCACTCGGGAACGTTACTAGAAACATATAAAGACAAGTTTAAGTCATATCAATTAAATTACCAGTGAATTATCGACGATTACCGTGGAATGATTTTTATTGGCATATATTCAAATTTCGCTGATTAATAACTTTCTATACTGTCCCGATGTCAACATTTTCCCAAAGGCATCCATTTGCAATAGGCAGGAAACCACTCGTCCGACGAGAATAGTACGCAAGATGTTTCAAATGACAACAGCTGAAAAGTAACTACTAAATTCTGGACGAATAATTTCTTACAAAAGGGAAACGAGCACCCGCTATCATACTCCCAACCCTCAAAGCGTCTGCAATAAGTGTCATCATATTAACGTCAATCACTATCGTAAGAACACTTCCACAATCACGATGCGCGCTGAAGGTATGGAATTCATAAGGCTACGTTTGTTAACGGTATAAAAGCACGGTAGGCTGGAATACATCTACGACTTGTGTACACAATCGTTCGGCATGAATAGACTAAGTCTATGTATTTCTGATGTCTGCCCTGTTCCATCTCCAACTAGCGACCTACCAGTGATGCAGTGATGGATATAATCATAATTTTACTACAAAGTCATAAACTGTTCGTACTTCTGCAATTAAGAGCTTGTAATAAAAATGTTAAAAAGAAGTTTCCTTATGGATTTTCCTACCATGCTTTCAGCGACATAAGAGTTCAAATTGGCGAGAACCAATATCAAAATTAGTTCTGAATTGTACAATTTGCCAGATAACAGTTTCAATCATAAAACTTAATGTATATCTAAAATATCTTCGATGTACAAGAAAATGAACTTCACGAATATATCAAATTACAATTCTTTTTTATTTTACAAAATAAAATAAACTTTGGAAGTAACACTAACTTTGAGACACTACAAAAATCTTTGTATAGATATATAAGACATATGTTGGCAATATGGAGAAATTGTAATAATGATTTATCCATCCGAACCTTTCCTTGTAAGTTTCACTATTAGTTTTATTCTACGAATACTGCAAATACAATATTCATGTTTTGCGTATTCCTCACGACTTGTTAATATTCGTAGTAAAATAGTGCTCGGCACTTGTTGCTAGGTACGTATGACGGTAGAGGCAATATGTCTCTAATCTTTCACACACACAGCTATCTTATCACGGTGCTACGGACGTCCGCGACACATCAGCGCGAATCACAGGGCTCGTGTAGCCGCCTATTCAAACACGCACACTCTTCAGACGCAGCATCACAAGTACACTCAGGTTGACTGTGGGCGTGCGACAGGTTAGCAACAACCACAATCTAGCACCTAGGATGATACCAGTCTCCTGCATCCTCCGAGCGCACAGTTTCTGCCTTTCAAAAATAAGTAACAGCAACTTTATCAACAACAAATTACTTTAAAGTATACTATCGCCGAATTAAATGACTAGTTTTAGTTTTCTATTAATATTTACAAATAATTGAAGTGTTTATCTAACGTACACTTTACACCAAATTTTGGTGATGTAATTAAAAATTTTTGTCAAAGTTGTTAAAAACGACTTTGTCAAATCTTTCAATGCAGAAGACTGGTTTACTTCATGCACTGCTAGACGTTATACATATTTAAACTAGTAGATACAGTTTTGTTCATTGTCTGAATAAAAAAGGTTTCGATAGGGTACAATCTTCTTGAGCATTTGTAATATTACAAACATATACACCATATTTTACACCTAGCAAGGTGGCGCAACGATAACACGTATGACACGCATTTGGCTGGACTAGAGTTCGATTTATGGCTCCGGCCATTCTAGTTTCCCGAAATCGCCCCAGGCGAAAGCTAGGATGGTTCCTTAGCAAAGTCTTTGGCCGGCTCGTTCCCTAGTTCTCCTTGTACAAAGTTGTAACCGTCTCTGATAAGATCTCTGCCGACGAGACGTAAAGGCCAATTATAAAAAACATATTTACTGTATATATCTATTAACGGCTATAGCCTACTCGAGCATAAACTGCTTTACGTAAAATATGGAGTGTAGCCACTTAGGACCGAATCTGTAGACCTCTTTTGAATGACAACCAACTGCTCACCAATGCTTTCTCTATGGGGATAGCAGTTGGCCGTCATTCGAAAGAGGTTTATAAATTCGGCCCTTAATGTACTTGCAGATTTTCTTATAGGAAATACGAAATAGGACTACATAAGAGCGGGGGTAACAGTTAATTCCCAAGAAAATCACCTGTAAACCACTTCTGCAACTCTTTTTCACATAAAAATCAAAAGCTATAAAATAAATTTTGGGACTAAGGAATTTGTACAGTTGGATTTGCCCCCGTACCTTACCAACCCCTGTATGATCCATGCCACTCCAAGCAGCTAGTAGGGGTATAAACGGCCGCTGAACACCGCATAATACAACCTCTGAAATAATTTTGTACTTTTCCAAGGAAAATCCTCGGAAAACCAGTCGCCAAGGATATTCTCAGTAACACTACAACGGTTGTTCTTGTAACAATACGAAGAATATACTTAAAAATTTGCAAGGAATATATAAAATTAAATTTAAATTATAAATTCAATTATGTTAATGGAAAAGAACTTATTCGGAAACTAGTAATTAAACAAATCATTCTTCCATATCATTTTGAGTGGAAAAAAATTAGAACACGCTCCGAAAAAAGAACCAACAGCCATCAGATTATACAAAAAAATTAAGAGTGTACTGCGCCCCTGCGTATGTATGAAGAGGAGGAGGTGGGGGGAAGAGACAAACATGACTAACCGTGATTCACAGGATTGTTCTCAGCACGTACCTCTTGTGTTGACATGATAAGAACATTGACAGACTATTTAATAACTCCAGACGTGTGAACACAGGCGTTATCGACAAGTTTTCAGAAGCTGGTATTGAGCAAGATGACGTAAACAGCTGTCAAATGTCTAACGGTATTACGAATGATTCGTTAATTAATCAAAGATGAAAGAGTCGGTGGTTATTACCCTTTCAAATAAATTCGCGGTAGTAACACGCGTAATGAATTCCACTAACTTAAAAAAGCAAATTTCGTCTTAGATATCACAACCACGTGTTGAATATGCATCCTATTACAGCCTCGCTCTTTAGATTTGCAGTGGTTTCGACAAATGTTTTTAGCGCAAATTAATACATATATCAAAAATTCATTCTGGCAGTTTTAACACTTATATATCATCGTTTGTATCAGAATTTTTCTATTGCAATACACCACACGGATTTTAAGATTTTTGCCCCTGAATAGCACATATTTTGTTGTCAAAACAAGCCAAAATGAAACAAAATAAATTTTTGCTAGCAAACGGTACATTATTTTTAAAAAAAACCGCTCTGGCAAATTGTGTTTCGTATGACTGTACACAGGCTCACATTTTTTCAATGCATTTGGTTACGAAATATTCGAGTTATTTGCAATTGTTTGAAATAAATGTTAAAAAGACAATTCACCCAAAATAAAACCTTACTCAATCCAAGCAGCTTTTAACGATCAATGGGTGATACGCAGACCCAGTAACTTTCGAAACATGCAGAACATGCAAATGAAGGTCGAAACATAATTCTATATCTGACAACACTTGCATTCCGCCTGTTCCAATAAACTTATTAGAGTTTCACCCGCCAAAGTCCAACAAATTACACCGAAGGGTTAAATTATGTTTCACGTTCTCGCGTTAGCTAGATCGCAAGCGTGCCGTGATTAGCCGATAGTTGAATTCGGTTCATTATTGCTAAGCCACAGCTTCCTAATAAAATTTCCACAGAAATTCCCACTCAAAAGACTTCTATTAAGCTTGCGTTACTGAAAAATTTTCTCGCCAATTGTGTGCAGTAGTAATACAGTTAAAAAAATTACAATTGAACTATATACGGATTCGTTTACGAAAAACTGCATTTCTATAAAAATTTCATATTTTATGTAATACTAGCGCGAAGAAGACAAGTATAACTTAAAAATGTTAGGTTGCTATGCAAATAAAATTACTCCAATAGCCACCAAATGTACAGCGCTGCATAAAACACACTGCATGTCACTTCATTGCTTTACGCTCAGGGCGATTAGGCAATAACGAAAGGTCATTTCGTTGCCTTGAACGAAGCCTTGGTCTGACCCTCAAGACATGATACAGGTTTTTAAGGTGTTACCTCATTTTGCATTTTTTTCTGCGACGTCCTGTTAAGAATTTTAAACACATCCGACTGAAGTGGATGGAATTAGACTTACGCTGCCATGTATGTCGTACTTCGATAGCGAATGTACGTGATTAAATGTAAAGTACTGCCTTTTTAGATAATATCGAATATCTAGCATAAAACTTAGGACATTTTAACTGAAGCTGAAAGTTGCTAGCCAATGTAATCCTATGTCAGAGGATTAGCGTATTCCACTTGATGATATATGAGAGAATTAAGCAACGACAGAATGCTAGTGTGGGGGAAACGGTAACATTCCGAGAAAATTCGCCGGCCAACTGTTACGTTCACTACGTGCGAATCGAAATCGGAATCGAGGCAAATTGTCTAACCAGTATAGAAATTCTCAAGTCCATCTTTACTCTTGCAGAGAGGTTGGCGGGGGCAACCTTATGTAAGCTTCGAGCACACAGCCTCTTCTGAATGAAGATCTTTCGGAAGAGGAACTCGTCGTGCAAAGGTTCAAGTACCGGCGCCTGAGTAACCGGGGTCGAGGAAGACGAGCCGAGGCGCCGCAGGAAGAAAAGTTGCTCCACCTGAGGTAGTAGCGCAGCTGTGACGTAGTGCGATTATGCCATGTGATGCGACGCTGAGTCACGCGGCCAGGAGAAGGTGACAACTGTTAGTGGAAACTAGGAGAGCGAGGTGACGGGTGACAGGACCCACGTCAGCTTCCTGCCTCGGCCCTGAGTCACGAACTGCCGCCACTGTGGACCACGTCGGTCTGTCGGTCTGCCGGTCGCGCTCCTCCCCGCCCCCCCCCCCCAAGGTATAACGTCGCCGCCTGCCCGTTACCACGTCAGCCGTGAGCGCCATTATCATACAATTACCTAAATTACAGGTTATCGCCCCCGGGGGGCGGGTCTGCTCTGGCAACGTCGCGATGATGGCACCCGCAGCCCGTCCAGAAGGCGGACCACGCAGGATGATGCGCACTGTACTTTGTCGCTGTCTTCCGCGGTGTGAGGGTGAACAGGCAAACTTCTGTACCTGGGGGATTCCAGACACTGTCGCTATTACCGACAGACTTTTGATATATTGGACAACAGTCCTAAATTAAAAATCAGCCGGTGTATGGTTATTTACACCATTAATATTGTAAATGTTAACTCCACTACTTTGGGCAGGGTCATACTGTGTATGAGAGAGAAGACCGGGGTGAAAGTTGGGCCGGCTACTCGACTAGGGAGACATATGTCGTCCGGATGACGTGAGGTGAGATGATTGTGGAGCAGCAACTTAATAAACCCGCCGACCAGCGGCAACGTCCGCCATGTTTCCCACACGCGAAACATCCGGTCCGAACCCAACGAGGATCGAACCCGGATCGCGTAGATGGGAGGTGAGATGTCTGACCCTTCAGACGCTCCACTTGAATGAATACATTATATATAAGATGATTTGACCCATTTTCCGCGTGCTCTCCGTTTTTTTTTTTTATAGGAATTTGGTGTCTGAGCTGTAATTCAGTGTAGCTTGTTTTATATGCGAAGTGAAGAGATTTTGATGCGCTTAGCACCTGGGTATTTAGAACTGGTGAAGGGTGACATGAAGTGAGTACAGAGCAGCGCCGGAATGAAGGGGCAAGGAAAACGGGAGACCCCCGAGAAAACTCACAGAGCAGTGTATATTCCGGCACGATTCCCACATGCGAAAATCCGGGAACCGACTAAGCTGGGAATCGAACGCGGATCGCTTTGAAGTCCTCAAAAGTAAACAGAAACGGGACCAACTGCTCGGGTAGACAGAAGATAGGAAAGGAGTCTGCTAACGCGTTTATTTAGACCCGAAATCATCAAACGTCCATAGATATGGAAACCAGGATGGCCTGGTCGGTAACGGACCCCGGTTCCTCCCGAACGCGCGCCACCTCGCAGGTGTAAAACGTGAGCTGTAGTCACGTTGCACTGCTGAGGTAAGGAGTTGATGTGAAACACGGGACAAGGCGGCTAAGACAGCGGGGGGTCGTCCTGGCAGTGTGCCAACTGACTACAGTCGCTGCTAGGCGCCGAACAACATTCCGACAGACGCCAGGGACTTGTTTACTAATATATGCCCGGCCCGCGAGCCGCTCTCTACAGCCGCTCCAGCAAGGCCAATGTTAACTACTACACAAGTGTCATCAAGTGTCTCCGTTCAAGAAGGTTGGCTCTTACAGTAGGTGACGTTATCGTCGAATAACGCTGATTTCCCATTTCTGCTCACGTACTACAAGTAACCAAAGCGAGTTTTTTTTTTAACACACACATTAACAGTCGCACTGTTGGTTTCCCACGAAAAACGTTGAATTTGATTTAAAATGACGTACTTTTCTTCTCCTGAAAATAGTCCAAATGTTATATTCAATCTTCTTTCACGGAGGTGCTAAACTGCATTTCCCACCAACAAACTATGGACGAATCTGAAAACATTTATCAGAGCAATGTTCATTTTAGCAGACAGGGATACTTTATTGGTGTATTATATTTATATACGCGGGCTTACGTCTCGTCGACAGTGGAGTCATTAGAAATAAAGAAATAGTAACACACAACTACGGCAAGAACTGGGAGAGGACTCGGCCATGGTCTTGAACCATTCCAGCATTAGGGGAGGTGGCGGGCGAATCGGGAACCACGGAAAACCGAAATCAGGATGGCCGGAGACGAATCGAACCCGGTTCATCCGCAATGCGAGTCCAACGTATTTGTGTTGCGCCATTTCCCTCGATCTGGTACGATGATACTGCATCATAGGCCCAAAATCAGATTTCGACCTACCTTAAGTTCATAACTGTGGTGAATTTGTCACTCGAAACACCTAAACAAATTTACACAATTTTTGGTAGAAATACTGTTATGTTTTTAATATTACCATTCCTTTCCTAAATATTTCTTTTTAAAAAATGTTTTAAAACAAATTGTCAAAATAATACTTAGCGGAATTGTATCGGATTTTGGGTGTTAATTTTCCAGAGTTCTTAAACGGCAACTTGCCACACAGTTAATACTCCTGTTGTACTATCATAAAAACAAGTTGGTGCATCTGATGTTTTGTGGTGTTCAGTTCACCATTGCGACGCAGACTAGGTCGCTTGGAGCTTTCTTACCTCCTCTCTGTTGTTGGTTCTCAGCTTAAAACTCTTTTTATAATAGTCGTTCACGTAATAGACTCCCACATTACATCTCAAGCTCCGACGGGAATAAATATTTCGATCATGCAGTTATGACTCATACGTTCTATGATTTGGGCCATTCAAGAATATATCTGTCACATTATATTACATAATCATATTCATGCAAAATTCACCACTCATTCAAACACGTTTCTTTTGGGTTCTGCCAGCTAACTGGCAGTCCAGCACCAAGCTCGCATATATGACGACTAAGTTTGTCAAGTGTACACTAATACAACTTAAACTATTATTAAGATGGACAGAAATATTTTAAGTTTTAAGTATAAACATTAACAGTATGCAACTGTTTCAAATGTCCAAATATTATCGATGTCCAAGATGTTTGACCAATGAATTCGGAATAAAAGCGATACACATTATAAAACAAATTCAAAAGTACATTTAAAACACCGAAGATGCCGTAACTACATGTCAATCTCGCACATCGTCAACTTATTTTTCACATCAGGAGTTGCTGCATCCCAGTAGCATGCTGAGTGTGAAGTTGAAAGGGAAATTAAACTCTTAAGAATCTGCTTAACGACCATGTATTATATTATTTTATTTTTCTCTTATTTTTTATATTGTGCTACAACGCAGACCTGACAACCTTGTAGTAAGTCAACGAATATTTTAAATTAATTTATTGGGTAAATTACTGCGCAAGCATACGACAAAAGTTCAGTTACCCCGTATGTGGTGTAACGCATATTAAATAGAAAAGCATATATTAATTGAAGTTACCGTATTGTCTTTTTAGAGAGTTAAATACATGTCATATAGTCTATGAGACGTAATAACGCAAGGTAAAAATGTACGACTGCGGTAAATAACTAACGTGTGTGCAGCACCAACAGAGTTATTAAGTCAACTCTCAACTCACACGATTCATTGTTGAACAGAATGCAAGCACATTCTGTTGTTCGAAACACAGCTATCAGTCAAGACTCGCCATCGAGCAGTCTCGCGAGGCGCCACTCACTCACCTGGTACACCACTACGCCTATGACGACGGCGAAGTCCAGCACGATGCTGAGCCACGACAGTCCCTCGGCGAGGAAGCTGGCACCCTCCTGGTTCAAGGTCATGTCTGCGGGGATGTCTCGCGGCACCACTTCACGCCTACTGTCCCGACGAGCGAAGCTATCTCCCATTTGAGAGCAAGTATTTCAGTAGCGCGCGTCGGGTTGTCACCTGCTAACTGAAGCGGCGGGGCTCGCGACGTTATCTTTATACGCGGGGTCCGCCTTCCCCGGCACACACGTGGTGACGTCACGCGGGGCGGACAGCTGATTGGGCGCGCGCTCGGGCGGAGCGGTGGGGCGGGGTGGAAGCTGCTAGCGCGCCTCTCCGGACAACACAGCAGACGCCGGGCGCCGGCCTATTTCAGGCGCCGCGTGGGCGCCGCTGACCGTTGTTGACGCCTCCCCGAACTTCGGGGGTTACGAGGAAACCCGTCTTGTCTCACTCTTTTAACACCGTCCCCTCAGTGGCTGCAGAAGTCCACCATGGAGATCTCCCAGAGGAGCACGGAGAACCCGGATGCCGAGGACGGGAAGAAGGCGTCCGTCGAAGTCTCCAGCGTCGAGGACAGCGCCCTAGCTTCGAACCACTTGTCACTAGCGCGTACCGCGTGGCCGTTCCAGCCGGCCATCTTCCGCTTGTTGCTCCCCCCTCGACAACCTTTGGTCCTCAGCGACGTGCTACAAGATGGTGAGATCCTCAACGCTCGCGCTTTATCCCCGGCGGAACCTAGACCGACTGTGAGTGGAGTCCGCGAGGCCGCCTGCCTTATACCCGTCTCGGCGAGTCCTTGATCTGACCGCGGCTCGAGGCGTGATCGTTACACAAGCACGGCCGCTGTGCGCCTGATAACATGCAAGGGTCAGCTCTCATCCGGCTCGTGCCGACCTCGGTCTGAGCTGATCCGCGTCACGGGTTGAAAAAAGGGCGTATAGAGACCATCTTGGAAATTTATTACGGCGACGAGATGCCTCTAACTCAGCAATTAATCATAGTCTACTAGACCGGTCCGTGGAATCCGAAAACGTGAATCGTTAAAAAGGGTACGATCTAGAGCATTTTTCAACGTCATATTTTTTGCATTTATATTTGTACAAGATACTATTTTTTTATAGTTTAGGCATAATTTGTGACTACGTTTTGTTGTTAAAGATTTTTTTTTTCTCTCTTGTAGTTTTTCAGCAATAACTCGTAATCGTCAAAATTTGCAGTTTGCGATTTGACTTATACGTTACTAAAACCAATTGACTTACCAAACTGAAAAAAAAAATTACAGTGAATAACGATGATGTAGAATACAAGGTCGCCTACATAAAAACAAAAATTAAAATGTGATTTTATTGAAAAAAATGCTGAAATTTGAAATTAAAACCTAAAAAATTCAAGCAGAGTTGAAATAAATTTTTTATTGTCTGGTTGTTTAAAAACAAATATTTAAAATCTATCAACATCGCCCTCCAATAAATTATGTAACCTTGCTATACATTCACATGATATCTATCGTACGAGGATTTATAACGTAATTAGCCATAAATTATTTTTAACTGTGAATACATTCTCGCCTTTTCCAAGTCGTCAGGTAACGCGTATGTGTTTGTGACATACCGAAGGTATATGTAAAATGTTAAAAGCGCAGCAATTTCAATTAAAATACTGTTATACTTTAAAAATGAAAAATTAAAAACGCAGAATGAGTCCGCACCTTAAGAAATAATAATCAAACGTACATTTAACGTAGTCAACATTTCAAACAATTAAATTAACCCCTTCTAGAGCAAAACTCAAAATTCACGTACTCAGAATACTGATCCAACATAACTGATCTTTACCTATGTCGATTTATGCCTGGTTTTCACGAATGGCGTTTTATAATCTGCCAGTGAAAAAAAAAAGTACGTTAATCGTCCGTTAGTTGGGATGACATCAGGATTAACTAGACTATAATATTCCAAAACTGGGGGGGTGGAAAACTACGTACGCTAGATATCAATCTAGTACATTCGGCAGTGGAGGAAGCCACGTCCTCTAGACTGAAAGCAATAGGGCCTACGATACAGAATGACTACTCGCAGTTCTGCAGTTTTTTTAATTGAGATATGTTTATGCTTAGCGAAGCAATGCGTTTACACTGCATTGTTGAGGAAAATTAGGAATCAAGACGGCTACAATACACGTGGTGCCATATTTGTCGTGTCTCTCCATAAAATATAGTGCCATTTATGAAAAAGGCTAAAAAAAAACTGGAAGCAGAAAAGCAAACTCGCGGAACGCAGACAACACTGCAACCAAGGCAAACGGTTACAATGCCTTGAATTTATGCTACTCGTGTTGATTCTCCGATGAAAAAATAAAACACGCAAATGAAACTGTATCCCGCTTATTCTCGGAGTAAACACAGCTGCGAAGATAGCGCATCCCGTGTGGTCTAGGAGATTACTTCTCGACCCCTTTAACTAGCCGTGAAGGTTGAAAAACAGCGCGTTTTAACAATGAAAATGGATGAGGGGGAAGAGTTCCCGTCAAAACAAATGAGGGAGAAAAAAGTCTAATGCAGGCAATGTAACAGATTGGCGCCCAGTTGTCTTCTATGTATCACGTCGCACAGTTGCGCCTAACACGAACGAAAGTCGAACGAAGGCCATCGTTGAGCGCGCACTTTATTACAGCTTTGTTTGTTCCTCGTTACATACGGGTGCCTTGAATCGCATTTGTAAACACTCCCTGCTTAATGCTCTTAAGCCTACCGCCGAGGAACGTTTACCAAATCTGTATACCAATGCCTTCACCGGGAAAGAACTGATCTGACTGGTACCTACACGTACGGAGCCAAACTGTTCTTAAACACGATTCCCACATACAAAAATCCGGGGACTGACTCCGCCGGGAATCGAACACAGATCGTCATGGTGGGAGGCGAACGGTATGTCCATTTTTTTTAATGTATGGTACAATAGCCAGGCTAACGCCTCGCCACTGCACCAAACATTCACCCCCCCCCTTTTAAATTGGTTAATTCATGCAATTACCCAGTAACTTTGTTTTGTGTAGTTGTCGTTGTAATTGTAAGTTGTCTTCTGGCACACAGACAAGACGAACACAAACACCCAGTCCTGAACCCGAGGAAGTGGTTGTAAATGCCACCTCCCCGGCCGGGAGTCGAACCCGGGACCCTTGCCTCCGCAGCCAGGAGAGCTAACCACTGAGCCAAGTGGTCGGACACCATTCGGCCACCGAGAGTAGACGCCATTGACTATTGGAGGTTTTAGGCGTAAGCATGTCACTACGTCTGCGAACAAACTGTGTGCAAAGCTGGATAGAAACACGCTGTGACTGAGCAACTCTGGCAGATATTGGGCCTCTGACGCACGAGAAAACAAAAGCGAATACCGAGTAGACCACAATGTCCACAATCTCCGTAGAATGTGACACAATAGTCATACTTTCTCAAGAGAAATATGCTCCATCCTATCACCGTATAACTTCAGCGACTGAGTACTCTGGTATTTATGGTTCCTCATTTATATTGCGTGGCTAATATCTTCTTATCACTCGCACTCAATGCATTGTTGTTATTTGCCGGTTTGTTAACATTGCTTAGTGAGACAGAATTGATACAACACTGTCGTATTAAGTTACAGTTTAAAATCAGCAAATCTAAATCGACTTATTTTAAGATAAAATAGTCCAACAAAATGTGTTCGGCGTAATATTATTCTGATTGGCATCATTATAAAAAACCTCACTTTTTTGTGAAATATATATTTTAAACTAACATATTAGAAGTAGTCTTAAAAATAAAATAAATGCCAGAAAAGTTTTTGACATTACTGAATGTTTCCAAAGATCCCACGTGGGCTGTAGAGATTTTTTGAAAGCGTTATAATTTAAATTGATCAACCGAGAAGTAAATAATTTAAATAATGGTCAATTTAACCTCATGACTACCAGTTTGGTCAATAGTGTCATTGTGTTTCTAGACAATAACCAAAACAACCGTCTAACTCATCACAATCCTTTCTTTAAATAACTTTTTTTTCACCCATAGGGCAAATTAAAAAAAGTGTATTTTCTCCGTCGAGACATTCGCGGTGTGTGTAACGTTGCTGGCACATGAATGGCCCAGATAATTGCTAGGACGCAAGGAGGAAGAGGGAGGAGATACTGGACCAACGACTGCCCAGGCGGTCATTACTCTAATTGGGGCCATTGTGGCAGATGTGGATGCTGGGCGCGTCACGTACGCTTGCTTCTCTGCGGTGGGCGCGTACAAGTCGCCATTACGCTCGTTGGCTTGTCCTCCCAACGATCTGCCCTGGCAGTTTGTCAGCGCGATGTTTCACTGAAATCAATCCACCTCCCGTCGTCAAATATACATCACGTTATTTACAGTCTGCGCGCATGTATACGAACACGAATGATCTAACACGTAGAACTACAGACAGCCGAATATAAGCAATGAAATGTTTATACTCAGCCGAGTGGTTCCAGGAATTTTGATGAACACTAACCTTACTGGAGGAAGGGGGATGCGAAACTAATGTAGGCAACTCATTCTTATAGTATTCGTCTTAATTTTTCTATTGCTCTGATGCAAGTAGGCATTACGATAACTCACTTGCGAGTTGTTGATGTACTGATATGCTTTTCAATTGACTACTATACATTTATACTAAACATGCTTATTCTCCTTAGAAAGAGCGTAACGGACCATAACTTCATTAAATTACTGTCAAACAACTAGCTGAATTTGCAAATAAGGCTTACTCAATAGTGTATTACCTATCGTGAATAAATTTGTCCAACAGGGGCCATGACATCGGCATTGTTGCGTTGACGTCTACCTGGTGGGCTATTTTTTTGTTCTCACATCACTGCATTTCCATAATGCGCGTAAAGGGGGGTTCTCAAAACAATGCGCAAGTAAAATTCTAACAAATTTATTTGAAGTCAAGTGTTCCTCTTAGCCACCATATCCTAGTTTTTTTTACATAATCTGCAATTTATGTTTTACGTCCGGATAGCAGTTGCTTCATCAGTAGCCTAATTTATATAGTATGCGTCAGGATTCCGCCAATCACACGCCGTATCTATTTCTGCAGTTTTAACTACCCGGAAGGGAAATAGTTACTCATTCTTCAAACTGAGCATTTATTTTGCCAACTTTTCATTTCAAGGCTCAAGCTAATATACTAGTCGCAAAACTGGTCGTGTTATTAACTTCACTTTCGTTCAGAGATGCTCAAATTCGTCCGCTTAAGAGAATAAAATTTTTACCATATTCATCTGTGAATGCTGATTTTCGTGTTATAAATTCTTATGTACAATTCACGAAGCAGAAAACAACAATACTGCTTATATGTACCATCATTTTTCATCAGGAAAATCTTAATATTAGGATGTTTGATATATCACAGGGACAAGAATTGTACATGTATGTTTGATTTTAATGTATAAAACTATAGCCACCACCTTATGTCTCGTAAAGGCAGGCCGACAAGGGGAATGGCTGCGCGAAGTTGCAGTGCCTTGCGCAGTAAAAGTGTTTGTTCCCTCTGATGCACAAACGTTATCGACCTTACCGCTCCGGTGCTTCTACACGCACATGCGCAGTATTCCGAGAGATACGGCGCCCAAGTACCAATATTTCATTTCTAGCAACATTTTTAAGTATCAATAATTTCTAAGTATGACATTAAGTAGTACCCAAGTTTGAAGATGCGCTCGCGTTGGTAATTACTCTGAACTAATCTGATGATCCTGATATAGGTAGCAGAGCAGGCAAGACTAAGTATAAGCAGGAAAAATGACAATACGAAGCTTAAGCTTGGTACATCTCTTAATCTCACGGTCCACGCGGAAAATTAAGGGGCCTCCCTAGATAGGCTGCATTTGTGTGTGCGAGGCGGCAGAGGTAAGAGTGCCACTAACCGATGCATGTTATGCATTATCGCCTCTCCACGCAAACCACTCTTATGACGTGCAAGGCTTCATTATTATCCTTTTTCGGATGGAACCTAAACGGAGACCACATTATTTTAACTTAGGAAAGCTTAGTTTAAAGTCTAACGCTTGTTTCCGTAGCTGTGTTTTTCGAATTCGATTGTTAATTTTCCAGATACGGCAGTCTGTAAAAGCCATTTTTTTGTCGTTTTGAGGGGCCAGAAAATTATGTTTCTAATAAACGTACCGAATTTTTTAAACTATAGCGACATAGTTTAAAGTGTGTTGCCTTTTCGTAGATAAACGTATATAATGTGCGTTAAAAGTTCCGTCAAAAAGAGAATAGTCGTAACTCGCTGCAAAGCATATGAAGGGCAGGTAGAGATGGTGTTCAAATGCGATAAAATCATAATTTTATTTGATGAAATAGTGTAAGTTTGTAGACGACAATTGTGAGTACGTTTTACTCTTCCTAAACAATTTTAGCTCTCATAGTTTTCTCATAACGGTGCGTCAAAGTCATTAAATTTGCTTGTTACGCTGCCATGCAAATAGAGAAAACCAACTGATCTATTTAAACAAAATAATTCAATGTGAACTTACATCCAATGAGACCATGTAATAAAACATTAAAAAAAACTACAACGTAATATTTTGAATTTAAAAAAATCGGAAAAGTACAAAAAAAAGTTGCAAATTCAGCAATTTTTTAAAAATGCAATAACAGTTCGCTGAATTTTTTCAAATGTTTTATTACGTAGCCAATAGTATGTTATTTCATGTAAGTCAAAAGTTTTTCGCTATTTGTATGGCAGAGGAACATGCAAATTTTTAATTTGACGCACCGCTATGAGAAAACTACGCCAGTTAAAATTGTTTCGTAAGAGGAAGCTGCACTCACAAGTATCGTCTACTAAACTAACACTATTTCATTAAAATATAAAATTATGATTTGATCGCACCTGAACACCCTTAGACAGCAGTGCAGAACCGCGCGGAAGGTGACTGGAGAGGAAGAAGGTTGGAATGTAAACTGGGGTGTCCCCAGTGAACACCGGATGACCGGAGCGACGAAGAGAAAAGGTCACGCTACGGTGGGGGGAGGAAGGCAGGAAAACAGACGGGGGTTGATGACGCCACGCGAGCACACAATAGGCCGGCAGGGCGTCACGCGCGACCTCAGCACGGTGGGGCGGCGTGGACGCCGTGACGTCATAGCGACGCTTTCTTCCGCCAGGTCACGTCACAACACCCCGGCACGTGTCCGTCAACGTCTGCCGACTCCCAGCGGGACCATACACACGTCGACTTGCAGTTTGTTGCACCTTCATGCGCTCCAGGCTTGCAATACACTTTCCTAATAGTCCAGGAAAGATATTAAAAAATGGACGAATTGCAAGAACAAGTATTTTTACATCAAAATTGGCAGAAAAATTCGTACAATATCAAATCCCAAATCCACAGAAATCCACATTCCGGTTTATACTTTTTTTTTTTTTTCGGAATATGTCCCGGAAAATGCTGAAAAAATTAATAAGTTACGACAACATTTGTATAGACAAAAATTAAAGAGCACAAAATTTACCATAACATATCCAAAATGGCTTTTTCAGAACAAATTCTGAAGAAAAAAAATGCTGATTTTATGTGAATTAGTATGAAATTGAGAAAATCTAGGCACTTTACCTTTGGATCTGAAATATTTTGCTGTAGAGTGCACCGTTTTCGATTTATTTCATTTTTAAATATTTCTCCCAGGACGAATCCCGTAAAAAAGAGAAGTTATTAGTGAATTTTCGTGCATTTTGGATACGTTATGGAAAATTTTGTGCTCTTTATTTGTTGTCTCTACCAGTTTTGTCGTAAGATGCACCGTTTTCGACTTATTAATTTTTCCGCATTTTTCCGAGACACATTCCGAAATATTATATATATATATATATATATATATATATATATATATATATATATATATATATATATATATATATATATTAAAACCGGAAGGTGGATTTCGGTGGATTTGGAATATGTTATTGTACGAATTTTTCTGCAAATTTTGATGCAAAAAACCTTTTCATGCAATTTGTCCATAAATCGAGTTTTTTTAATCGTATCTTTCCTCGACTATAACCTAACCTAACAAAACCGTCTGTTTCTGCCCACAATTTTTTTTAATTTTTATTTTTAAACAGCCGTACACCATTATTTCTTTGACCTTGTGGGGTCACTTTGTCTACTCAACACAATGAATAGTATTATAACGACCGAAGCTCTGCACCTTGCTCGGCGGTCTGTGCACGCTGCGTCACCTATTTTGTTAAAAAATTTCGTTTTAGCATAATAAATTACGGATTTAACGAATTACCAGCAATTTTTCTTAATATAAACATTACATTTTACGATTAAGTTTGTATCATTGGACTAAATTGGAGCTAGGAGTTATTTAGTCTTTATAACATGGTGAGAGATAATTGTGATCTAAAATGTTTAATTAGCTTAATTATTCTATGTATAATTATAATTTAGTATTTCGAATATAATGTTCACAAAGAACGTTGAAGTAAATAACTAAGTCCCTATTGAACTATTTTCAAATAAAACTTGCTAATTTTGAATAGGAGAGAAATTATGAAAAACTCAGGATTATAAGTGACATAGGTTCTTAAGTAACGGCTTGTGTCCACAAATCCTTTATTCTCAAGGATGTATACTTTTCATTAATACGCTTAAGTTCAAAATTTATCCGTTTGGAAGTTACATCAGCTTGACCGTACTTTTCAATAGGCTGCTTAGAGAGAGCAGTGTGTCAGAAGAAGCGATTCGATATCATATTTTGTACTATGCTGTATTCAATCTGCTAACAAACCCTAGTCCATCTATAAACAAAATTAAATTGCGACGTCTTACACGTGTGTCAACATGAGAGAAAACTGAATTTTAAATTACTGTCTCATATTGGCAATACATTCGGCGAAAGAAGACTGATATAAGTATTTTCAGTTCTTAAAATTGAGTTGCAGTATTTGTTCGTGTATACTCGTTGAAACTTCATGCTTCGCGACAAACATGTCAACACTCAAAACATGACCTTTCTCATATTGTTCAGGTCTTCCTTAGGTATTTATATTGTTCACAACACATGTAGCTTAATGCAGACGTTTATAAAATATTTACAAAAATAGGGAACTTATAGTTCTACGTTTTTAGCGTTGGTTTATGTTACACATCATGTTGAGACATCTACTTTATAAAAGAAAATTCTGCTGTGAGCCCCATGTTAGTACATCAGTTAAGAAATTTCATTGTTATTGATCAAAATTGCAATATTCTTACTGTGTAGACTCTTATTTAATTTGTAAATAAAAAAACATACGGTGGGACTCTTTATGAGCGTAGAGACGTCGCTTTTAAAGTTTTTCAAACAGCTGCATCCTACACACGTCATACATGTCTGTAAAATATTTTTGACAAACACCCACGAAGTTAGATTCAATACGCATTCAGGGATGACTGGGTTAAGTCTCTGTCTTCCATACACTGACTATTGTTTGGGTAAAACCCTCCCAACAAAGATAATAACCAACTATATGCTGTTCACTCTAATGTAAGCATTTTTTTGCAGATCGTCATTAAAGAATAATAAAAATGTATACATATTATAGTGACCGCTTTCCTTTAGAGTCAAGGAGAGAATGTGTTTATTAATACTGCTAGACAAGTGTAGGGGCGGAAATATACAACTGAATGAAATACCTATGAATTTTTAATGTGTTAACTTTACGGTGAATGATCGATCATCCATTTTCATTATCGTACTTTTGTGAGCGTTGAAATGTTTACACAATATTTGGACGGTGTCGAGCATCAACCAACTATGCGTTAATTGTTATGTTTCAGTATAAAAGTTCTTAACTTCGAAAAAGTCTTCCAAAATGTATTTTAGCCCTTTGGATTACCGGGGTATAGCATTTGAGTACTTATTGTTAAGACTATTTCACAGCTGAAAACAGTTTTAATGTTTTATACAATATTGACAACTGGCGCGTAGCTGGTCGATATGTAACGCCACCCTTTTATTTGTAACACGACAACATTTGTACCGAAACACAGCAGTAATACATAAAAATATTTTCGTCATATTTAAAAATAATTTTACTTGAAAAAACCTGCCCCGAACATAAACATCCAACCTTTCTAGTAATATTTATAAATAGATTAAAAACCACATAAAAATATTGCCAACCTCAGAATACAGTTTGAGTTTTTCTCGCAGGTGATGCTCAACACATGTATAACATTGCCCATTCCTTACAAAATGTATACCGACACACGGCAGGAAGATACAGATGAAACGAAAGAGTAAACCTAGAAGGGGTGTAGGAAGTGTTCACTTTACCGTGAACCGTATATTAGTGACGCGAGAGTAGCGTCGCAGTACTGATTCACAGCGGAGAGGCGTCTATAGTTTACCGGCCCGCCACGCCATGTAGGGCAGGCAACAACACCTGCGCGAGGGCGGTCTGTCTGCTGCGCCGCGCTGGCATAGTCAGTCAACTAGTGTCGCCAACTTAGCTGTGTTTTAAACATTAGGCCCGATTTCACAACTGTTTTATTTTACTCGGTTTAAATAAGAGATGTGAAAATGTTAACCTCCGTAGTTAAGAAAAGCCAAGTGCTGAGCTTGTGCAGAATTGCATTTATAAACAAGGCGATGTGCAAGATTCAGGCATAAACATTTGATACAGAATGAAGCACTTGTTATTATGTGCCTTTGTACTTCAATGTTGGATGTAAATTAATTTTCAGCGTGGAATAATAATAAAATATAATCAGTAATTCGTTTCACAATTTGAAATGGAAATACTGAACACGTTTTAACAATTGTGTCTGTTTGAAACAAATAATACCGAGGCGTAAACATAACATGGAAAAATAATGATTCTCTGCGACCATGAAAAATTACTATTTGTAAAAATAAATCAAGTTTGAGGTGGTACGTAACGATACTGACTGCATGCTAATACACGAGACTAGTAAATACTGCCGGTAACTTTATGATACCTCACTCATGAAGCGAAAACCAAGCTGTTACTTCATCAGGTCTAGAACATATATCACAAAATAGACATCGCCATCATCCAAATATACAGGTCTACTTGCTTCACGAATCCATCGTAGTTACCTTTGAACGTTTTCCATTTAAGTCATCTTTAGACATAGAATTATACATTCGCAGTGCCATTTAAAACTTCACGAACAGAAGTCAGCTATTATAAGGACTCCTGCTTCGTTAGTAGAGCCTACACTCTAAAAATAGTTTGTAAATTTGCCACACGTGCGAATACGAGCGCTAATAAAGTAGGTATGGAAGAATTGTTTTCCAGATATCAATGGTAGCACTCCTACACCTTTTTATAAAACAGTCAAATGTATACTGAAGTTACCAGACTTTTATCGTAACAACTGTAAACGTTCGAATATTTACAAGGCGGAAGTATGGTAACTGTCCTATACTGCGTTTAGGTTAATTACTTCCTAAATATTTCGGGCATTTTCTTTGCAGTGTAGGTGTGGAGTTGTTGCTGGTATGTGTTGCAAGCAAAAACAAGTTTTAGTATTACTGAACGAGCCATTCGCAGCCAGAAAGCACCAACACTATTAATTTTTTTTTAATCCTAAACGAGAGCAGATATAAAAAAGTTTCTACTTGGAGATTATGGTTTATCCGGAAAACCTTTATTGTTTGCTGGATGTCAACGCTTACCAGTAGATTACTGGCTTTCGCTTGTACGTGGAGCTGTTGCACTATTTGGCTGAGCCAATAAGAATGCCAATAATAACATTTGATGCCTGTTCATGGTCTGCAGACACATCATGTTGTGTCAGACTTACGTAAGAGAATCATACATTTTGCAAGAAACTACAGTGTTTTCAAGGGTATGTTGGCATAAAATATTTTTGCGATGTACCATCATCTATGTATACTATCTTAACTAATTTTTTCAAGACAAAATACTCAATAATTTCAGTTAATTACGCAACTAACGAAATTCTCATTAATAAACTGATGAACTAAATAATTACAATTATTTGACTAGAAAAACTAAACTATATAGTAAAACAATTAAGAAAACTATGCAACAGTTTTTCGATATCTGCTCTCGTTTAGGAACAAAAAAATATATTATCGTGAAACAGTATAAATTATGGATCATTGCCTTAAGGCGACCGTCTATCACACGATTCAAATGCGTTGCAGTGTGTTCGTAACAGGTTTTTTTACGAAAATATTCCACGTGTGCCCATTGTGCCAACGTACGAAAAGAAAACAAACTTCAGACAAGGTCGGAACCTCATTGTTAAGACGCCACGCTCATTAAAAACACTGTTTATAGGCCCTCCAACATGGCTAAAAGTGGCCTTTTCAGACTTCCGTACTTCAAAATGTACTGATGTATGTGAAATTCAAGATAGCCACCTGCACTGAACTTAGTTACAGACTTTCCAACAAAATTATATGGCCGCCCCTTACTGTCCCATAGTAAGAACGGTTGGGTAAGAAGCTTGCACGCTTCAAGGTCGACCTCACAGCTCCGTCGCTTTTGAGCCTCTCACGCGGGTAGGCGGCGCCCTTAAGGGCGTTCAAGTGGGGAAAAATTCATAATTTTATATTTGTATAAAATAGTGTTAGTTTTGTAGACATTACTGAAGAGAACATTTACCTCTAACGAAAAAAAATTAGCTCAGCCAGTTTTCCCGTAATGTCACTTCAAAGTCAAAATTTGCCTAATTTTACTTCATACAAAACTTGAAAACCAGTAAATATAATGAAATGGAAAAAATCTCATCAAAACTACACGTCGCCATCGACGGCTTGAAGCATATACAAACCCATTATAAAATATTTTTGTGTTTAAAATAAATTTCTAAAAGTACCAAAAAAAATTTCAAATTTTGAAATTTTTTATTTCACATAAATATTTTTGTAACGGGTTTTAATTGCTACAAGCCATAGACCAGGACATGTGGTTTTGATGTGATTTTTTTCATTTCATTATGTTATCT
>PNEQ01036836.1:0-75990 GCA_003012365.1 Medauroidea extradentata | reverse complement strand
TCCGCGCGCTTCCAGGTCAGGTCTCATTCGTTGTAGTCCAATTTCACGTTAATTAAATCCGCAACAGTATTTATAATACTGCATGCGTCGAAAGTCAAAAGATTGTACTACAATGCTAACATGTAGTTTTCTCCTTTATTTTTAGGAGAGAACGCCAAAGCACTAGAAATTTATTTCCTTTTTATTTTGTTTTAGTAACCAGTTTTGTTATTTTTTTCTTTAAATACATCGGATACGAATACAGTCAAAGAAGGCATGTATTGGTTATGGTTTGTTACGTTTTATGAAACAGAACCGTGTTCTCAGAACAGTTACTTACGGAGACACAGAATACGCGCCAACTATATCTTACTAGCGACTCCTCATAAACTTAGGCTTTTATGATAGAAGCGACAGTGCCTTTAATAAACAACATTCATCCGTTATTTCGAATAGTTGGTAACATATTAATTAACTATCACACACACGTTTGACTCAACTTTAATAACAGTATGCCTTATTTATTATCTCAGAGAAACACTGCATGAAGAATAATTAATAAAATATTTATATACCTGCAAACACAGAAAAATATCCGAATACAACACGAGTGGCCATTTGAAATCGCCACACTCAAAAGCACGGATATTTACATACATAAGGGAAGCCGAGGCTATGGACACAGACACACCAATTACCCAAGATACTTCTTAACTTCTGTATGGAAGTTTCCGAATGTAAATATTATGACAAATATTTATGTACCACTTCCACTCTGAGCATTGAAAATATCTGAAGCCGACTCCAAATATGAATAGTAGCCCAACTACAGCGTTCGTGCCATTTGGAGCCCGAAAACACAACCAATTTCAAACAGTTTGCTGTAATAAATGACGATTCTTAAACTTCGCATATATTCCAGGACCTTGGCGACCCTTGCCTTTAGTCGCTATAACGGAATTCAAACAAATAATTCGTTCTAATTGAAGGATGACAGCCTAATTGCATGAGCCAATGCTCCACAATGAACTTGTCTCGGTAGGTATTGATTATTCACTATAAGTTGAGATTATGTTACAGCTCTACCGGTAGTGTTTAGTTGCCAATAAATATATTCTACATTGGTCTCGGACGAAGACAAAAAATAATATGTTTATATCATATAGCAACGTTTATTTTAACCAGTGGTAGAAACTTAGAAGTAGGTTGGAAGAAGAATTATAGCAGAGAATTCAGAAGTTCTCACATTACAATATTAACAAACCTCTTAGGGCCTAATGCCTCGCCGACCGTGAGGTCAAAACAAGACGGAACCAATGCCTCTAGGAATCATGTACCCGGGAAGAAAATCTGCTATTGTTTGTATAGCGAGGAACCAACCTAGTACTCGCCTGGAGTGGCGTTAGAAAACCATCATGGGAAATCGAAATCAGGATGGACGGGCCAAGAATCGATTCCGGGACCTCCAGAATCCAACTTCAGTTGCTTACCAATGCAACAAATCGATCGGTAAGCAATGACCATTGATCATACCTTCATCTTTATCACAAACTCCGAACGGGAGGATAATACCGATAGTGAGGTGTTTCTTTAGGTACATAGTGGATTGCCACAATTTGTTCCAACGATTACCAGCTATATTTTCAGTTTAGCAGGCCTACCTATGAGGGGTGATAAGCAAGTATCGAGCAGCACGGAATGAAAGGGCGGGGAAACAGTAAATCCCTGAGAAAACCAGCTCTCCTCAAAAGCATCGTTCGACACGATTCCAATATTCGACCCCGGGTCGCCATGGTGGGAGATGAGCGTCGTAGCCACTACGCAATGGAAACTTCATAAATACAAAACCCAGTTAATACAAAAATCTCATTAATATGAAGTGAAATGAGATGAGAATTTAAACATTAACTTCAATGCCTGATGAATAGTCTCCTTATACAGAAAACGATGTAACATTAAGTTAAGTTGTTAAAAGGAGTCGTGGTGTTGATGTGAAAATTTGTATTTCTGGACTAAATATCATGAAAATATATTTACATAACTGATTTGAGTTTTTGTCAACACCTGTTGATACAAACATCATTATTAGAAAATGCAAAAAAAAAAAATTGGTTCCTTCAGGTTAATGTTAACGAAGTTCTACTGCCGTTTGTTTATGAACTGGGTCAGGCCTAGATGTGAGAGGATACACTGGAATGTCTGTGCTGAACGGTCCGGCGGGCGTGTTTGACACCTCGCGGCAAGCCTGGCGTGGGTGTACGACAAGACAAACCGTCACGAGAGACCTTGTCCTAGCAATCTCTCTCCGCCCCCCCTACCCACCATTATACACCAGGGAAACCCGCCTGGCGCACTGCACCTCCTGTCACGAGGGGAACTCTCTTTCCAGCACAGACGTCACTCATTTGTGGTTACACTTTGCGCGAGGGAAGTATGTTTGTTTGACCTACAAAACTTTGTTTGAACTGACAATCAAACAACAGACAGTTATTTCAACAACTAATATCTTTCTTCGAGAGAAAGTTACGGACGATGTCGCAATACATTTTGTTTTACTTACCAAAAATAGTTTGACCACATATTACTTAAGAACAATTTAAACAAATCATCGGCTCGCCCAGGAAACTAACATTCTGTAGTAGGATAACATCGACACGACATTCAATTCGTCTTCTGATTCGATTTGACTAGGTTGTATTCGAGAGGACCCCGGTTCAATCCTTGGGTCCAACCATTCTGATTTCGACTGTCCACAGTTTACCGAAATCGCACGCCAGGCCATCCGACCAACAGTTTCCTCCCCTGTTTCCGGTCTATTCGGACGTTTGGCTTCGTCTGTTTACCTCGCTACCTACCTACCATTCCTTTCCTATGCTATATCTAATCGATAGTGACTTTTTTTTTTTTTTTTCGCGAAAAGAATTTTACCTCACTTTGTTTCCGTAACTTACGTGCACATTTGGAGTTCTGCTTCGTGGTCAGTGATTGGATATTTTAACTGTCACGAGCCTTGGGATTCGACCAGCAAATCACAGACGTGTGGTGTTGCAGGAAAGTTTTTTTAATTGGCTCAGTCAAATGAGATACGGCTCTTCACACAGACACGCTGCCAATAACCATGAAGCAAAATTGCTGATGTCCACGTTAAGGCACTGAAACAAAAGTTGGGCAAAATTCTTTTCGCGAAAAAACAGGGTCCTTACTCATCGTCATTTTGTTTCGACACATTCATCCATTGAATAGATTCTTACTTCAAGACTAACAATTTTTTAACAGCGAACATTGTGTTCTAAATATAGTTGACAGGGTCTGGGTGACTGTCATCATATGATGTAATGTTAAAGATAGGTGTATTGCACACTTTTAAACTTATAAATTAAGAGTCTGCACCAAGATTTTCATACCAAAAGGACCACAAAAATACCCACTTTCGCCATGTTTAACACCATAAAAATTAACTTGAGTATAGATACATGGATGGCCTGAAATAGGTATACACGGTGTAACGTTCTTTAAATGCAGGCATAACTTACGTACACTGAGCCATTTTCGAACAATCTTGTAACGGCCGAATTTCTGTACACAGCTCGGCAGCCTGGGCAGGAGGCCAGCTTAAAAGGAAAACTAATTCTTTGTTTTAACGTTCGTTACGCACCAATCTGAGTAATACTGTTTCACGCTTCTGCATTCCAAGCGTTACCTCATGCAGCAGGAATCACGCGAAATCACAATTCTAACAACCGTTTAGGCCGATGTGACGAATAAGGTTTGCGGTGTGACGCAAGCGGCCTTCGTTGATAGCATTGTCTCGGGAAGCTGTGGTTATATATTGTAAGCAGCTCAGTGGCTCCCGTGCACCGGTTGGTTCTCGTCTCAGCCACTGTTGACTCGCGGCCGCCCACATTCTGCGTTCCTCGCGTTCTCTGCCGAGATCTATGTTCCTTCAAATACGCAGTGTTCCTGGTAACTCTGGACAGGAACACTGGTATTCAGCGCAAAGTCCGCCAACGGCGTGAACATGTGCGAGTACGTAAGCACGTGCAGCAGAGTGAGTGGGTTGCACCCATTACATAACTGGCTATGTACTTGTATAGGCGGCAGCCTAGTTCTAAATCCATTGTTTGGAAGCCAGTTGTGTTCCACAATAGACATTCTAAAGTAAAACGTTTTAATAAAACGTGGAAGAAGTTACAAGAGAAATGAGAAATGACCAGGAACTTAAAGAGTATTTGAAATACTATAGCAATAAAGAATAATGCAGGTAAGACACGACGAGAGAAACAACTCCAGAGAGCCAGAAAGGCCACTCAGGGGACATTGAACTTGGACGTGAAATAATGACAGAGCACAGAGAGGGTGGTACGAAGAGTTCCAGGTGTCAACCCAAAATGACTTTACTATACACAAGGACTGTATGGTTGATAGTGATTCAAAGGCGTTATCCAAATATGAGTTATGGACGTGCAAAACTGGAGTTATTTTGTACCAGACTATGCTTCATCGACATGTACATCCTTTAACACAATGTGTAGAGATGATGGTATATCAGGAACATATTTTGTGCCGACATACCCTTGAATCACTGTAGTTTATTGCAAAATGTGCGATTCTTACGTACGTCTGACACAACATATGTGTCTGCAGACCAACAACAGGCATCAAATATTACAATAGTGGGATTCTTATTGGCTCAGTCAAATAGGGTAACAGCTCCACGTACAAGCGAAAGTAAGTAATCTTCCGGTAAGCTGAATGTGAATGTACGTTCAGCTAATGAAAAGATGACTGGAGTTCGCTTGTGCGTAGAGCTGTTGTCCTATTTGACTGAGCCAATAAGAATCCTGCTATTGTAATATTGGATGCCTATTATTGGTTTGCAGGCCGGTACGTTGTGGTTTCTTGCGACATATATGATTGGGTGATATACGTCTGACACAGTGTTTTCAAGGGTATGTTGGCACAAAAAATTTTCGTGATATACAATCATAACAATGTGCGATGTCACTGACCACCGACGGGAAATTTTCTTGGTACACCGATCTGTAGGCTATACTCCAAGAACATCTGTCTACTCAATCAGACAGCTTGAGCCTGTATTGCGTTGCTTCCTTCATTGGATCAGCGTTCTCTAGGAATTGTCAATTGCAAAAATATCACAACTTACGCTGTTTGAATTCTACCTTGTGTCAAAAATTAAACTAATTTCAAACCTACTTTTTCATAAGTTACCACCACACAAAATTAACACACGTCGTCCTAGCTCATCCCATACACATATATCGCCTATTTATTTAAATCCTCCGTGCTGCAGGTGGTAACTTCCCGCCAAATGAATGAGACGCTGATCTACCACAGTATACAGTGATGGCGATGCCGTAACAGCTACAGTCACCTCGCTCTCTCCATTACGACGCATTAGCCAGATTTGTTGTGCTAGGAGATGCGATAACGACTCGATAAGGGATTACTATAGCCGCGATAAGAGGCGAGATCACAGGCCGGCAAGCGCCACAGGAGTATGCCTTGTGCGCCATTCTCAGCTCGCTTTTAGAAACACCCGGCATCACACCGTCAAAATCTCAAGTGGCCATTTGTGACAAACAACCATATTCACCACGAAATAAGTACCTGTTTTCCGAAACTAATTTCTAAAACTAAATACAATAATTGGGAGTAGAAATATGGTTTGCAAGATTAAAGTGTAAGCAAATACGCATATAAAATATCTAGTAAGTTTAAAATGACTTGGAAGGTTAGAACTTCACTTTTATAAATGATTCGAGAAAATACCTTGTTTTGTAACTGTATGAAAAAAAATAATTACTTTACATTACAGCTAAATATTATTTAGTTTCATTTCTAACGTGTGTTTAAAATCGAATGGTACGGAAAATGCTGTCAAGTAACATAGGCTTACATTATAGTCCGTATAGTATCTTAAACATACAGTACACACACGCATGCGTAGTAATTACTACCATGTCCGTCAACTGCTTCTTGTAAATATACACAGCCTACTCTCATATTCAAAAGCAAATATTTTTATTGCTCACACTTTCTGGCTCAGCGTTATCGCCACTGATTCGTTAAATTGGGTTACACTTGCTCTAGGCCACGACATGTTATCCTCATTTATAAGTTGATTAATATCCACCTGGTACGTATTAAGCACGTTAAAATGACATCGTGCCTGCGTCGCAGTTTTTGTCACTTTCTGCGCCGATTGATCTACTTGTTTTTAGTTGACAACATCGCGGTAGTGTTATTGCCCGCAGACATGTCGAGCACACACATTTCAAATGTTCGTTTACGTCCAGCCAGCCATCATTAGCAGCGCGACATTAACACAGACGACATACATAGCAGCGCTTTAGTTTGATTAATCACATCACTGCAATATTCGCTGCGTGAAACTGGGGCACTTCACCAGGTGAATCGTCACTACCCGCCGAGACACATATTTACAAAACTGTCCGGCCAGTGACGTGAATTCGTTCCGACAACCTTCCGACACTACTTTAACGTCAACAACAAACAATATGTACCGTGGTATTTACGTCGAAGAGATATTTAGACTGAGAAGTTAAGCATTCAGTCGAATCCTTAAGGCAAACAAATGATACAACGCCATTATAGCATTGCCTATACCAACCCCTCTCCCCTTTTACTTCATGAACGCTCTGTTCCTAAAATCGACTTTATGTAATACATACACAGTATGTTTCAGAAATACTTTTACAATGTTTGAGGGCGTGTTTCTTACACAAGAACAAAAAAAAAAAAGTCTATGTAAGCATTGGTAAGGAAATCCTTAGTTTTTGAGTTACTAATGGAAGTTTAGTTCAATGTGTTACAAGGCATAAAAGTAATGTCATGATTAGAGGTACGTCAATTTCGCAGTTTCATCTGGCATTAGCCTAGATTTCTCAGTCCTGTACACGCACTGCACACAGTCGATTATTCATTGGCTTGCAACCTTACAAGCGAGTAGAACGCGATAACTCTAGGAATTATTTCCTTGCGGTAGTCAAATGCGTTTCGTAAGAGCCGCCAGCTAATCACACACGTGATTATGAAGTATACATTTTGGCGTTCAACCTGACCTGGAATGTATCTGCGAAATCGACGTACCTCTAGTCATAATGTTGTTAGTAGAGGCACGAGTATTTCGCGGATTCATCTGGCAACAGCCTAGACATCCCAGACCTAAACACACACTGGTCAAAGTCAAATATCCATTGGCTTCTAACCGTAACACGTGTTACCACCACGACTTATTTTTTTATTTATCACTGTCTTGCAGTCGTCAAAGACGTGTTGAAACAGGTGTCGTCTGACCATAGGAGTAGTGAAGTATACATTGACATTCGACCTAACCTAGAATCAATACACGAAATAATCTTGCCTCTAGTTATTTGATAATTGGATGATGTTAATGATACAAGCATGCTTGCATCCTCTATGGCGGATGTGGGAGTATTTGACAGGACGCAATGCGTTAACGTGTGTGCGTAGAAGCAAGATTTCATTTCGAGCATTTACTGTGCGTTTCTGACATTAGCATCGGTGAAACGTGTCATAAATTCAGAAAAGTCACGGTAAATGTTCGAAATGTCATTCCCTTGCTTCCACACACACATGCACAGGTAGTACAAGCACTGTCGTGCCCTGTTCAACGCTCTCACTTCCGCCAAAGGTTACACATGTGGGTAAAGGCATACTAGAATATGCGCATCATCATTCAATTATCTAACATCATTACGTTTACTACAAGCTACCTTACAACACATTGAACTAAACTTCTACTAATAGCTCAGCAACTATGGATTTCAGGATCTATGTTTATATGGACTTTTTTTTTTTGTGTTGGTGTAAGGAACTTGCCCAAGTTTGTCAAAGTATTTCTTAAACATTATATATACACACAAATACAAACCACACGCACGTAAATAGGTACGCTCTCTCAATAGCAGGAAGTCGCTTTAAGTCAGATTGTTATTGGAACTTTGCAATGTTACGGTAAACATTAAAACTGAACTTATTTCAGTTTCATATTTTTAATTATCTAGTCAAGCAATCAGCATTTTACATGAGGCCAGAAGTCACTAATTACAGGCAAATATGGATCAACTTAATTATTTACTTATCATCCTACGAACAAAGATTTTTTTTATTTGAACAAAACATATGATATAACTATAATATCATAGTAAACTAAATAATTTGCAGCCTACGCAAGACTGTCATTCGCCTGGTTATAATCCCTAGCAAGCAGAAAACATTTCCTACCAGTTATTTTCGACATGCTGTAGCATGGTGCTGAAACACATTTCCATCATAGATTAGGTTCTTAAAAAAAATTTCTTTTCGAGCTGGGTTGCCCAATTTCCCATCATTCCTGGAATGTGACGTAGCTAAGCTACTACAATACATCAACGACCTAACGTGATCTAGCTATAGGACACATGTAATCAACCATAGCTCGCGTGGATGACAGAATGTAACTCGATCAATCATATCATCAATTGTTAATATTTCACAAGTATTTTTACAGTCTCAAAATTTTTTACACTACTAAGACGTGTTCATCACAAAAAAAATGTAGTCTCCAGGTGAGATATTAAATTACTCTTATTATGTAATCTACTACAGGCTCTTTTTACTGTAAAGTGAAGTGCCGTATATTCAACGCAGGGGCCGTATTTTTCGTTGTAACATCTGAAAGTGATAAGCGCGACACACTCAACTTGCATTTGTTTAGTCATGTAGTGTCTCTCCGGAAGGACTATTTTGGATAACGTCTGGAAATTTCTTCGCAATTGCTTTAGGCTGTATAATCTCGTTGCTTGAATATTTAAACTGGAACACCCCGCACTCACTTCTCTCTTCATTTCGCCGCTGCATTGCCATTCAGTCAAATTTCAATTTAGGAAAGAATATTCGACTTCCGACTAGAGCCCTGCCAAGGAAAGTAAGATATGCGGGAATTGATAATACTAAGAAAATACTCCTCAAAATATTTCGTCATTTTGCCCCATGGCTCACTGTTCGTAGTCTATAGTAAAAGCTTAATTTAACAATAGTTCTTCAACACAGAACAGCTGCAATAATCTACGTTTTTACGACGTCCAGGATACAATCAAAATGCTCGCGTTAGGAATGAACGTCGACAAATAGCACTCAAGTGGTACGGGCAAGTCAAAATAAAAACCCGTTCAGAAATACTCAACTTGGAAGCTTCAAGGGCTTCTTTTATAAACTAGACGGACGGTTGCATTACTTTGGTAGAACCAAAATGAATTTAAGGAAAAAACAGGAAATTTATCGTGTAATTAAACTAATATGGAAAAATTTACGGCAAATGTGTAAATATACTATTCAAATCCTGTTTCAACATTTTCTTTTTGCATGTGGTTAAAGCATGTGTTTTCGAAGTCAGATTCATATATCATATTTTCTGTGAAGAAATTTTACGGCTCTCTTTAAACACGCATAATACATTCTATAAGAGTTTCAAGCAAGTCGTCGACATAACCACTGCATGCCGGTAGAGTCTCGCCGAGGCTTCGAACTGCCGAAATGAAACAAATGGAGTTAGGAGTATTGGGCCTACATGTTGTGACGTATCTACATAAAGTAACGGTTTATAGTTTTTGCGCAGATTGTTCGTCAGCCATTTGGCTCGTGACGTAAAACAACGGTAAATTGAATTGAATCAAAATTATTTAATGTGTGAAAATTCTGTTGTGCACACATTAAAGGAAGGATTTAGATCTCCAATAACATAGGCAAATATACACACAGTGCAATGGTCATTCGATCAGTAATTTCAACTCGAATGCGTTTCGAAATTAGTCTAAAATAATTACTTTTATGACTCGGCAACTAGTGAGCATGTTTCAAACCCTCCGTACAGCAAAGGTTTAACGCCTCGACTTCAGTTGTTTTGAGCGAGTGGTTTGTTCACGTCATAGTCACTGTCTGCAGGTGGAAATTTAAAATTGCATTCCTATATCCGGATAAAAAGGGTTGTCCTTACAAGTTTGTAAACTGACCTGCGAGTTTGTATACAGAAGGATAAAAATGTGTTGGAGTAAGAGTTAATGATCAGCTATAGAACAGATTTTATAGGTACGAGAACAACTGTTTAAATATTGAGTATTGAAAACTTAGATTACTTATTCGTTGTAAAAATAAAAGCAAAATTTTCAAAGCTAAAATACAACACATTACATCTGTTTTTTCCCTATAGCCAAAAAAGATTGTTTATATTCGCGAAATTGCAACAACAGAAATTCTCCCTTGCAAGCTCCTACGGATTATTAAAATAATAGCTTCAATCACAACCCGCAACGTCGTTGCAGAAATGACAAACTTTAAAAATATCATCTCTCGTGCAAAGACCCTAAACTGGTATTATCGCAAAACTGCCGGCACGCATTGCTCAATTCGCGTAATGACCTTCCAAACCAAGCAACATTAGTTTCAGAATTATCTGTTGTGTCACGAAACAACTGGCTGTAAATGTCAGATATTCTCCGAGATAATGCCATTATTATTTGAACTGCGACATCATGAATATTTCGTCCAAGCTCTGTGGCTTATCAGAATGAGTCGCAAGGTAAATTTGAGGCAAGCAATTTAAGAAAACAACCCAAATCTGTTTGTAGTTTAAAACTTTTTCTCCCTTTGACAATTTACGTGGAACAATCAACCTCAAAAACTGATTAAAGATATCGTCAGATTTAATACGCGGTCATGTGGCAGCATAACACGTTGAAATTAATCCACAATTGGTAACGGCTGCTTTAGGACGAACATACACGTCTCACGCGGAACATATTAAAATTACAAGGCAAGTAGCATCACCGAGTTGGTTTATTTCTTGAAGCCCATTTTAAACCATCTGAATCTCTTAAGGAAAAAGGTGACCGCATTATACGGTACTAGCAACGTTGAAACTGTTCGAATAATTCTCGGATTCCTTATGCAACATTAATAAAATAATAGGGCCTACGAGTGAACTGAAAAGTAAGCAATGCTACGTACCTACCAGAGTGAACTGTGATGCTTGGAAGTACGGTCTATTTGGGAGACGGATAACTTTCCTTAAAATTTAACTTAAGGAGAAAGTGGTACTTATATTTTCGTAGTGAATCAGCAAGACTTAGACTCAGAAAATAAGTAAGTCTTGCATTGTCTCGTGTTAAAAACCATTTATGAATATAAAATTACTACTCCATTCCTTTTCAACGCATCCTATACGGACGTGTCCAAGAATCGGCCAAGCAGCAGGCAGTAACATAACCTAAGAATTTTTACAATGCAATGGGAGTAGTTGAAAGCGATCAGTTCGTGGAGTAAAGAAGTGTGTAACTGTGCCCTGCATTTAGAAGTCGGGAGGAATACAATTATGGCCCTACGTGTGTTAGTAATGCTTTCGTAATGAAAACAGCTATACAAATTGTAATAACAATACGACCGAGATAACGATCATCTGCAACAATACTAAAGGCAGGTAGATTTCTACAATCTGAAAATTTGATAAATACACACTTTAGTTGCTCGTGCGATATACTGTACTGTTGATACTAAGACTACGCATGCTGCACTGTAATGCTAAGCAAGCAAAACTCACTATACAATATTTGCATACTGTATAAACAAAATACAGGCACAAAACTTACCTAGCAATATATTGCACAACCCAAGTTAGCAATTAGTTGAACTGTAGCCGTAGATTATATATTACATAATTTTTTCTTTATCACATTAGCGATGGACACATAGTTTTTGGGACAACTGCACATTACGTTGAAACTCAATAGTTACAATGAACGAAGGAAAAAATTGTGGGTTAATTCATTATTTTACCAATAATGTAATTCCAGCCGTTCAGCTGGAAAGTCAGCTGCTCGAGTATAGTCTACTCATATACGTGTATTAATCACAAAATTCTAAATAAGCTATGTTATCGTGGCGATTCTACAGTGACTCCGAAGAAAGACGTGGGTGCTGTAGAGAATATCGTTACCGGCTCGTTCCATCAACACTTCTAGTTACTTGATGAAACATCGCCTCGACACACGGGCGGGGTCCGAGATGTGTGCGCCGGTCCTTCAGTCCCAAGTAGTCCCGACAGACGTAGTGTGTCAACAGACGTACTATACGCAGAACACGTGCTGGGGAGACGAAACTGGTGTAAAGGGGGTAGGGGGGACTTGGCACAGTGAAACAAAGCTGCTGGCGGTGTCCCGGCGATGATGCACTCAGCTTCCCCGGCTAATAATGCCGAGGGGAGCCAGTCCCTGGGGACATTCCTGGAAGGGGCTGAACCCTCCCCTCCTTCATCAAACTCTATGGTTCCTGGTATCTCGCGACGAATGTCAGCACTTGGCCTCAGCTCCTTGCAGCACAAAGAAACCGGGTCCCTCTACTTCAACCAGGCTACGAAGAACTGTTAGAAACTATAACAGCAGTGGTTTTCCGCGACTCCGAGAACTAAATATACAGCCACGCGCTCAGCTACACAGAATTTAAGGTCTTCGTTTCTGCAGACGCGACAATTCATGCAGCAGATGAAAATACTGTTTGGTGAAGTCTGACTTCTTAGTAGTTTAGTGGCTGAGCTTATCGAAGAATTCTAACATTAATTTAATTTATAACTGTGTATTTTTCGTAAACAAAGCAAGCCGTTTACAATGAAAGAATTTTTCCACCACGTATACCAAAAGCCTTCAAAACACATATTTATTATGCTGATATTTCAAACTACTAACTAGTTAGTCATAAACCGTTCAGAATACTGCGCTATAAAGTGGAAAATTTTGATTATGTTAATTTCTCATATGACAATAGTCGTTTTAAAACGTGGTTTCGTAAATTTTGGAATAGCTTAAAAATTACACCAAACCATCATGTAAGCATACGTAATACTAGGTACCAGATGAATTCTTCCTTGTGTATTTGCAGCATTAAGCCACGTTTGAGCCTAAACTGAATTACTCTACGAACAACGAAATGACGTCAGGATAGTTTAAGGATAACAAATATAAGGAAAAAACGCAACTAAGAGAGTGATGTAAATTAACTTAGCATACTTGATTCGATGATAAATATATAAGTCCTACTATACGTGCGGTGGATAAATAAACGCTGAAAACATAAATTGATTTCTACGCTTTTTTCGAAGACAATATGGATAAAATACTCAATGACAATCCTAGATAATGGCATTTGCCAACTTTAATAGTAAATATTTATCCATAACTACTAATTCGTTACGCGTGATCTCTTGCGCCGCAGTTAAAATTATGCACGAGGTTCCGGCGTCAGAGATTGTGCCTCAAAAGTTCGTAACACAGAAAACAATTTTGTTTAAAACTTTGGCTAAAACTATCGTCTAGAATTGCTATTGTTTAATTTTCGCAAATTGGCTTCAAGAAACCTACAGTTATAGATTAATGCTTGTAGCGTTGAGTTAAGTACCACGCCCACTTAAGATAAACAAAGCAGTGGAACCACCTAGATACTCGAACATCACAGTTACACGACAACCTTGGAAATTGTTTGTGGTGTTCCAATGTTGTAACACATAGCAGGAAGAAAGTAATAAAACCAGAAAAAACAGCTCGATTTCAGTAAAAGAAAAAAGAAAAAGTGTTGACAATGACGACTAATGAAGATTGAGCATCATACTAAGATCGCCGTACCATAAAGAATAGACAAGGTAGAAAGAAGTAAACATCAAAGAGACAATATGGAGGGCGACACCGACACATTCAGTGATACAATTTTTATTAAATAACTACATAACAATTTTTTGAAATAGTATTTGTATTATGACTAATAATAATTTAATCTGGATAAGCTGCAGGGATTAGTTACATTATGTCGCATAAACTAGCATAGTTTACAACCCACGATTAGTGATTAGACGAAATTTTTCAACTGACTGTGAATTGAAGTTTAATACAATGTAATATAAGTAACAAATACTAAACTAACCCATCCAGAATAAATCACTAAAAAGTCTGAGAACGTTTCTTCTTCCACGAGTGCATTGACGGCTTAATTTTCTCAAAAGTCAAAGTCCGCGCTAGAAGTTGATTTAAAATACAGTGTTCACGTTTATGCACTTAGTTCTCAAGAACAAGATATTTGTAAAAAATTCATAATATACGCTGGCTTAAAAATGTTTAAGTACTTCTTAGTGGAATTTACAATGCACCAAGACTCCAGTTACTAACATGCTCAGAAGACCTCAAGAACACAGTCCGGTAGATATTACACGGGTTACATTTAGTGTATAAACGCCTTCAATTAAGCCCTGTTGATGCATCGTGCTCAGTTCCAGCAGACGTCCAAACATACTGGAATGGTCGCAGTTATTACCGATTATAATTTCTTTCGTAAGTGCCGCCAGTCATTACATGGTTCCACTGGTACACATCTTAAGTGATTTCGCGTTTTTATTTTTATTTTTAAAATATTAGTTTCACGTGGAACTGGTAACAATAAGCAAGCTGCGTCCTAAAACTATGGTAGAAGTAAGTAGTTGGAACAATGTATATGAGAATTGAGACGGTTAATATTAAGACCATTAGTTAGAGAAAATCACACTCTGTGGTAGACGTCCGCACTGTTACCTGCAATATCTTAAAAATGAATAAATCTTAGGTTAGGTCTAGTTGTTAGCTTTTATATCTCTGAACTGAAACATGTCATAGGAAGCTGATATCAGTAGCGAAGTTTTTAGTTTTCCTTATTAAACGTCGTCCAGCCTTGCAACAATGACATACTCCCCACTTGTTAAATACGATGTTTTTACTTTAAAATATGGTTAAAAATTACACATTCAATAAGAGACTTCATCCGGTGTGTCTAACAAATCTTAACTCAGTTCAGTTACCCTATGTTTATCTATACTCCATGCGCAGGTAATAAAAGTTTCCGAAATGAAGACGCGCCTTGCGCAAAATACAGTTTCAAGACAGAAATGTCCACCAAATTAGTTCATTTTGAACATACACAAGCGGAAGTTCCTCCACTCGATCCCCAGAAAGGTTGCTGATGTTAGAGACAATCTTGCCCATTTCCAGTCATTTGTGACAAGATATAACTGAACCGATAATGTGTACGTTAGGCTACGATGGGGTGCAGAATTTGAGCAACAGTTTAAATATAAAATTATAAGTATATTTTATAAGAAATACATTATATAGTGAGGTTTCGAGGCTCCCGTACACGATATTAACTACTAACAAATTAATTTTATTGCACCATAAACGTCTAATTTTGTGGTAAATGAAATGTACTCGGTATAATCAGTAGCTACACCGGAATTTTTACATTAAAAGTGGTATAAAGAAAAATTAATGTGAGGAATAATTTAAAACTGCCTTAGAAAGTGGCTTCTGGGTTAAAATATTACAAAATGCTTCCGAAAATCCCACTAAGACAATTTAATGAACGAATTCCAATAGTGTACCTTTAATATGTAAGCAAACGTAGATGTGAAAATTGCAAACTAAAGTTAAAATAATAAATCAAAGATGGTGATGAATGAAAGATATATAAGGTGACGGCCTTGAACTCTTAGTTATCGCACAGCGGGTAGTTGAGCAGACTTCGCCCTTATACGGAACGGGCGCCCGACATTACTAGCCCCGTCTCACGCCGCAGCTACTTACTGTACTTGGGCACAAAGGCCTGCGAGGAGTGAGTCAGCAACTCTCAGCATCTCATTTCTTCACCTGATCCGACCAGCCAGGCGCCGCAGATACAGCTCCTCGGCGAACGTGAAAGGTCGCGCGAATCCTGCTCTCAAGGTCACAGCTTCCCACGAGCTGCACCGTGAGAGGCCGACGACGTGTCGCCACGGTTAGCAAGAGTCCCACTCACCCATCAATTCCTGAAGACTCCGAGATGTTCGCGTTCACGTTCAGAAAACGTGGCGGATCATTACTTCAGCACTTCCATCGAGACGTAAAATATAACGTATACGCGAAACGTGATAAATATTCCAAACGCATCGGCAGCGAATATCTATCATTTTTACAGACGGTGAAAAACCGCGAGAATTCTTTCCTTTTCTGCTACCGCAATCTCCAAATTAAAAAATAGCTGAAACTGAAAACATAAATTTAAACAATTCAATATTTTTTTTAATACAAATAAATGTTATTCTTTATTTTTATGAGCATGTCATTGTAGCATGCAATGTCTTTATCCACTGTGATTTTTTTAGAGTTCGGTATATCAGTTGGTTTTAGTGTAGTCCTTAAAACATAAACATGCAAAATATGACTAACAAGCAATTACGCGAAAACTATGAGAGATAAAAAAAATCATAAGAACCAAATTTAGTCACATTTTGTGTCTAAAATAAGAAAAAAATATCTAGTACAAATAAAAAATTGAAACATGATGATGAAAACAGCGGTATACCGCGCTCTTAAACATTCCCTTTGTCTCTGGGCGCAAGTTACTGAACTAGCGTGCAGACTCGCCAACCATTCGCCTCGGTGAGACATTCAGAGGCGACCCTGTTTTTATTATCATGACGTACAACAACTACAGATAGAGATGCATAGTACCCGCCTTTATTAAGATGTACAACTACTACAGATAGAGGTGCATAGTACCTGCCTTTATTGAGATGTACCACCACTACAGATAGAGGTGCACTGTATCCGCCTATTACACTCTAAATATTTTCACTTAAGATTTTCATAGGTACCTAGAACATATCACAAAACACCCATTTGGCCAATTTTAGGTTTAGAGAAAAACTTCAAAGATAAATGGAGGACCCGACAAGGGTATACACCCCACATACGTGTATCGTTCCTGGAACGCTATTCCTAAGCATACGTCACCGACATACCTAGAGTAGGGTTTTAAATGAACCTTTGTCGGCCAAGCCCTGCATATATAATTCGGTGGCTTGGACAGGCGGTCATCTAGACAGGACATTTTCAATCTTTGATTACGCTGCATGTTACAAAAAAAATTGCGACTCTGAGTCCCTGATATTTCTCATATCACCATTGATAAAGTACACCTGAACGTAGGAAAACATATTAACTGCAGAGCAGATGTTTTAAGTTATTACTTGGCCGACAGCGTTATGCTTGGATAAAAATAGTGCGACAGACGCAACTGAAGTGTGAGATGAGAATCAAATTATTTGTCAGAAAATCATCGATGAGGCGAATGCGCTGACGTCACAGAAACCTCAGCACTGATTGCTTGACGTATTTTGTTATTGCGTAGCGGCATTCTCGTCGCGTCTGTCGAGCCATTGCGATTTCAGCTTACTAATGAGAACATATATCTACAAAAAAAAGGTAAACATTCCCACTATTTGTCAAAGTCTGGACTCTAAATCACAGCCCCTAACCAATGAAGTCAGGAAGATAACTGCTTATTTAGTAGCCTTCGCCATGTGCCACTGAATATCGGTAAAATACCCAACGTTGTTAAAAGCATGGAAGTTGTAGACCGTCATTATTCTTCGCTGACGTCAACACTGCACTAGCACAGACCAGAGTGAAAGAGAGGTATCGACCGCTGGTCCTTGCGATGAACTGAACTGCTCACTCGCCACGCCTGGACGACGCCACTATGATCGATTGTGGTCGATACTGTGTAGCGAATATCGCCAAGGAGGTATTCGTCATCGGCTTTGACGTTTACCTGGCCGCGTTCAAGCCAGCTACTTGCACTGCTATGTCGGGTGGACCGATGGATGTGCATTAGTAGACTTACAAAAAAAGCCTACGCCAATTTCCAATAGCCTACGCAGACTTCCAATAGCCTACGCAGACTTCCAATAGCCTACGCAGACTTCCAATAGCCTACGCAGATACTTAGATTGATGAGTGAGTGATATACTTTGGTCAGCGTACAACATCGAGGTCTTCAACGCTGATGGGGGGTGACTTGATGTGAGTATGGAGCAGCACCGGAATGATAGGCCTGGGGAAACGGGAGAACACCGAGGAAACCCACCGACCAACGGCATCGTCCGGCACGATTCCCACATGCGAAAATCCGGGGACCGACCCCACCGGGAATCGAACCCGGATCGCCTTGGTGGGAGGCGAGAGGCCTGATCTCTCGGCCACCGCGGCCCCTACTTAGATTGATAAGAACCTAGATGCTCCACGCGTTTTAGCTGTAATGAGTGGCTATAAACTCTTGGCACATTATTTCAAACACAAAGTTTTCTAGAGGATCAACATGTGGCAGCAGCAGTGAGCGACGTATTGTCGCAGAGCCTCGAAGTCACCGCGGTGTAGTGCGTGCAAGAAGCAGGACTTGGCGCACCATGTTGGACGGCAATCAAAGGGGAGGTGCGATTGTTTGAGCTGGCCCGCCAACAAGCACCACCAGCCAGCTAGGCGCTACTACAAACAACAGGTACCGCCTGCTGCTCGCTCCGCAAACAAAACACGATCAGTCACGAGCCCCTCTGCCAACAATGACGTGCGCCGTCGACACACACAATTGCCGCGACGCCTACGTCTCTTCCCGGAGAAAGAAAGCCCTGTCACTCAAGTCGCAAACTTACGAATTAACCGTAGCCTGTACTTGGGCGACCTTGAGCAACGTTTCCTGGTGAAATGTACCTGCATGCCTCGGATTGGTCAGCTGCAATTGGAGCGCGTTTTGCAGGGAGAAAGCCTTGTGGACAAGAGAAAGGGATTCGAGAGCTGCGGACAAACTAACATCTTAGCATTGGTGTAGATTGCACATAGCTAAATCAACTTGCTGTTTACTTCATGTAGCATACTGCACTTTTAGAGTGAGTGAGAGATTTCGATCAGCGCTTAACATCTATGTCTTTATCGCTGGTGAGGGGTGACACGATTCCCACATGCGAAAATCCGGAGACCGACCCTGCCGGGAATCGAACCCGGATGATCGTATTGGTGGGAGACGAATGGTACAACCATTCGACCACCGCGGCCTTCCTTTAGATACTGCCTTAGAAGAGAATTACGAAGTTTGATATTTGCAGTCAAAAGAGTACGTTCGTATATTGAACTCACGCTAACATACTAAAATGAAAGAATTCCCCCTCCCTCATAGTTTGTGTGTATGTGTGTGTGTTAAGACACGAAATCAAACAACTAACAATGCTGCTGACCGACTTTTGTACTTCATATACGCGAGCGCAAACTACTCAGTGTTCACTATTGTACTTATTTTAACTTTAAGCGGAGACCATATACAGGAGTTTTATTTATAAGAAAGTATAGTATTAATGTCAACGTATGCTTTTATTTCTGTAATTTATCGGGTACGATTTAAAACTTTCCCTCTATACGGCAGTCTGAAAAGGCCGCTTTCAGCCATTTATAGTGTCCCAAAATTCGTGAGTTGAATACACGTTTTGAATTTATAAAGGAATATGTTGATGTAGCTGATATTTCCTGAGGTATACACATTTCACTCACATTTAGAAGTTTATTCAAAATAGGAACACTCGCAACTTGCTGAAACACATTTTAAGCGCTGGTATGATGGCCCAATTTAACGTTTCAGTTGTTTAGCAAAACAGCTAATACGCTGTTATCGGCTAATGGCTGGGGCCATGATTTTTCCGCGAAAATGATTTTGTCCCAGTTTATTTCAGTGCCTTACGTGCACAACTGCATCACTTCATAGTGGTTACTGGCAGCTTGTATTTGTGAAGTGTCGTCTCTCATTTGACTGCGCCAATCAGAACAAGGATACTGCACCACCACATGTCTGTGATTAGCGGGTAGAACCTCAGACACGGCATCCAATTACCGACAGTAAACCAGAACTGCAGATGTGCGCGTAAGTCACTGAAACAAACTGAGGCAAAATTCTTTTCGAGAAAGTTTCTCGGCCCTTCTGATGGCGAATTCGCTTTACAACCGACAATAACTAGACACTGTAAACTCGCGAAAATATTTACACTTATAGTCTCCAATAAATTGTAGCACTATTGGATGATGTAATGTAGTCAAGTTCTGGTACAAATCACACATGTTCTGTGTTGAAGCTGTACAGTTATGACTAGGTATGTCGAAGGGAGAAACAGTGCTTCAAATAAACTACAGCCAGTGTCGACACAAAACATTGAGCGCTATAAAAAGCGCGTTAGAAGCCAAGCAAGTAGTCAACTATTCCAGCGATTTTCCAGTGTCTCTAACAATTAGCAGTGACCTAAGAATATCCTTAGTTCCTACTTCAAATGAACGAGACTACTCTTATTAAACTCACTCTAACGCACATGAATGTTATAGAAGATCACGGCTCTAGCTGCTGGTTCTAACAGACGCGGAGTGACATCTCTATCGCACAGTAATACGTATGTTGTGAACGCGCACAACCTTAGATCGCAGGTCTATAATATGATACACGCACGGTCTTCCACGTATGCTAATTTCGTATTATTTTTTACCGCCTAAAAGGGAGTACTTACAGTTTATTTCTTAATTGTGTCGAAAAATGTTTTTACTTCGTAGCCTAAGGTTTCATGAGAATAAAAAAATCTATTATTTTTACTAATTATAAACTCAAAAAAGCAAATTTATTCAATAAAATAATGATAAAAATCGAACTGTGTTTCGCTAAAAAAAAGTCTACTTGGCAAAAACAACGAATACAACTTGAAACTCCTTGCGCACGACAGGCTCCGATTCTCCGCAGCCAAATAAATTAAACTCCATTGTTACTAGAATCATTTGTCTGGTAAAATGATATCCAGTAGCTGTAAAGCAGAGGGAGCCGGCATCGTACTACACAAGGTCAACGAGTACTGTTGGTCCTTCCGAATAACCACGCACTGAAATACATTTAAGAAGGCGGAGAATAACATGCTCAAGTAGGGTTTCGTATTTTACAATAGTGAAACAGAGTTTCTTGAAAAAAAATATGTTCTAAAAATACTTCCCCAGTTATTTTCATTCAACTTTTTAAAAAGCCCAAAAGTCTCTTAAATTGACATAGGTGTGAGAAAATTCACTTTTCTGACAAGCAAGTGAGTTAATGTCTGCCCCCTCATTTCTTCCTGGGCCAATCTGGTGGCCACCCTTGAAACGGCAGCCGCCATTAAAATGCAAGATGGAGAAAGCGAGGTATGCATATCTGTAGCAGTTGGCAGCCGTCAAGCGTGCTGGCTATATACCAGTATCGGCTGTCGGCCCAACGCACAGCGAATAATGGGGCGGAAGCGCGGAATCTAATTATGCAATTTAGGAAGAAGCGTTGCTTAAATTGATTTGGGACAAAAAGCGAAAACCGTCGGACCTTTCAGACGAGGTTGGAGCATGGGGAAAAAGGGAATGTTTACTACACTGCAAGGTATCCAGCGAGGGAAGAATGAACACACTGGTGGGATGTAAGAAGAACTTAAAAGTTTGCTGTAAGTCCCTACGTCGTAACGCTATGACGATGACGAGGACGAGTTCAGTTTAATGATTTAAGATGTCTGGGAATGTTGCTGGTTTTCTCCGGCTAGCCAAAAAAAAACATTTTACTGTGTGTGCGGTTGCAGAATTTAGTGGACTCGTGGCACTTCGGGCTACGAATAAACGTCCATGTTACACAAACGCGAGCTGTGTTTATTACAACGTTCGGACCAGTTTTAACTAACTACGCTTTATCGCTGGGAACACGTCCACAGCTACCCGGACATCCAAGTTACTGGTGACCCGAAGCCCGCTACCAACAATTTCCGCAGTCCGACGAAGAAAACATTTCCCGATTCTATCCCGTTCTAGCTTGCTCGTCCTTCGTCTATCAAAACCGTGCGGTCTGTCCAACATCCCCAATAATTCTCGGCACATAGAGGAAGTGAGGTCTCTATGCTTGTAATTTAAACCAGAACTTTTCGCCCGGGACGTTTATAGGCTACGGAGTCCAGTCCGAACATACGAATGTATTATGATGGCAAAGTCGCATTATCGTGACTACGAATTTTATCGCCGTGGAGATTTAATATCCTAAGCAAATGCGTCACTCATATAATTGTTAGTTACATTAAAACTCTCCTGTTCTACGCAAAGAGGGCAGAAGGCGTAGCGAAGGTTTGATCTGTCCTCAGACTCCTCGGCTCTGGACACACGTTAGCTGGTCGCTGCCATATTGTGTAAGAAAATAATCATATTGATACATACTGTACATATAGTCTATGACTGCAGTGTTAAAGGTCAAGGCCACACTCTGTAGTTTCAATAGTTTTTGCGATAATTAATTTTTTTTAAGCTTAAACGAGAGCAGATATCAAAAATATGTCTGGCAGTTTTGTTATAAATAGATTTTGCCGAGGTAGTTATTTTCTTCAAAACAGAATATTATACGATTTCGTCTCAAATGGCAACTACCCATAATTTCGTTAGCTACATAATTAGCTAAAATCATTGTTTTTTCTGCCTTGAAAAAAATTCAGCGAACACGGAGAAGACGATTTTTAACAAAACTGCCAGACAGATTTTTTATATCTCCTTTCGTTTAGGCGTAAAAAAAGTAGAAACTTGAGAGTATGATCTTACGTGGGGTTTTACGTCTAATCGACAGCGATGTATTAAGAGGGCGTGGTACATAATTCAACACTAAAAGCATTTATTTATAACTGAAGGTTTCTTGAAGCCAATTTGCGAAAATTAAACAAAAAAGCAACCCTAGACAATAGTTTTAGCCAACGTTTTAAATAAAGTTTTTTCCAGTGTTACGAACTTCTGAGGCACAATCTCTGACGCCGGAACCTCGTGCATTTAACTCCGGCGCAAGAGATCACGCGTAACGAAACAGTAATTTTAGATAAATATTTACTCATAAAATTCGGAAAATACCATTAGGATTGACATAGAGTATTTTATCCATATTGGCTTCGAAAAAGCGTAGAAATCAATTGATGTTCTCAGCGTTTATTTATCTACGATGCACTCCTTAAGAGATGGTTCACGCATAACTTGACGCAATGATAGGAACTGGTGAAGGAATCGGCCAAGATAATTGTTAAGGAACCATTCCAGCATTTACCTGCAGGGATTTCGGGTAACCATGAAAAATCAAAATCAGGATGGCCGGAGCCGGGGATCAAGCATGGGTCCTCCCGAATGTGAGTACAGGATGTTACCGTTGAACCCGCCACATCGCTGGTGCCAGGTTGACCAACCTATTTAGAAAACTACAATCGTTAATTTACTCTTTGTCATACTGGACAAGACTCATTAAGTTCCCTCCCTATCATAGTTCAGACATTGTTAGGATACCATCCAGACACTTGGGAGAGGGACACGTCACGGAACTTTTAAAACTATAGTACGTTCTTTAAGACTACTTTAGACTGAACACAGGGCTTGGAATTCTAAAAGTTTGAGTACGTCAATAAATTCATTTTACCACGTTTACTTCAATGCACACTTGGCTACTGTCGTTTACGAACTTACTAAATACGATTTTGGTTGGGATTTTTTCGCTTGCATTTTTGTCGAATAGTTTCTTCGAAAACATAACGAATAACCACATAGCCAACTTGTTGCTTCAATTAATGTAAAAATATGTTTTTCCAGCAGTCAATATCCACACAAAGTAACTTAGTACTTTGCACGTGATATCATGCAATATGTTAGTTCTGGACGAGTCATCGCTCGTATAGTCCAGGACTTTGAGCCTTCTCTTCGCTAAATAATTTGTAAGGTCGGAACATAAACAAGCATGGAGATAATGTGTGAGTCTATTGCGCAGTTATGAACCAGTACGATACAAGTTTTATTCGCAAAGCCTTGACTTGGCGAAATACGCGGGAGCACACATTGCCCTTAAAGGTTATCACACTGTGAAACTGCTAAAATCCAGTTTGTGGTTTGTAAGGAAACTATGAATGTCACAAAGGCAACACGATGTTTATGAAACTATTCATTCCAAAGTTCGACAAAGATAAAATCACAACTTAAAAAAAAAAACATGAGAATATGTATTCAAACTAGGTTACGTGACCAGTAGCCTAAAGACACGCAAGATTCTCCCAGTTCGGTAAAGGTGAACGTATTTTCTTTCGTTCTAAGAAGTGAATTGTGAAAATTCTACGGCAAATATTTGAAAGTTTAGCCATCATATACCGGCCAGATTATTTATTTTAAAAGCATATCTTATTGATTGAAAAATGCTTCTATTGACGTCAGAAGTAGTCGTACGTAAAGAAAATTGTAGTTTACAAACTTAGAAATTTTCCGTTTTCAGTAACGATAGTTTAGGTTAGTTTCCCCTTAAGTTTCCCATTATTTATCCTACGGTAGATACCTAAGGTATCATAACGTCATAACGAAAAATGGAAAATTTTTAAGTTAGTAAACTACAAACTTTCTTTACGCACGACTACTTCTAACGTCATTAGCAACATTTTTTATTAAAATAGACTATTCTCTTAAAACAGATTGGCCAGTATACGATAAGTATCTATTCTTAATATTTACCAATCCTACTATCGAAGTCATTACGTGTGCTGAACGTCAGTAGAAACGATTTTGAGAACAGAACTGCTTCTGCGTCAATAACAAACATTCCGAGAATTTTCGATTACCCGTGTGCTTATTTTTCCCAATAACAGCTAAATCTACACAACTGCGATAACCACGATATTTCTAGTATTAACATTTTTTAAAAATTCAATAAATTACACTTTTACAGAGCCGTACGCAAAGAACGGGCGAGCTAGTCACAATGCACGGCTGCTGTACAAGAGTTGGGGCGTAAAATACGCAGCGCTATAAGGAAACAGTCCATTTCTTTAAAATCAAAATCTTATTATTTAAAGTATAAGTTTCGACTTCATTTTGTCAATTTTTTCCTGTAATTTACTATGTTTCTGTATGTATGTAAAATCATTGTGTGGTGAACATCCCAGTAAATAAATTCGAGTGACATTTAAAAGAGACGTAACAGAGTGGACATTAGTTGGATGGCTCATCCGCTGCATCTCTCACATTGAGTAGCACAGATTACTAAAATGACTAACAGGTGCCGGAATTCCCAATTGCTTGCCGCTTCGTGCATATACCTAGCATTGCATGTTAGACCGATACAGAAATCTGGAACCCTTTCTGTTGTTTGGAAAATTTGTAAGTTCACGTAAGAAGATGTTAAGGGTTTCGTGGAGGAGGGAGGAAGGATTGGAAGAATTTTTTTCCTGATGAAAATATGCTACAGTGCGCCGTATGCGTATGGTAGGTTAATTATTTTTAAGTAGCAAATAATAGTAAAGCAAAAACAACAGTCCCTGGCAAATAAACATCACAAAAATGTCCACCAATAAAAACACGGAAGTAAACAGAAGGTGGCACATTAACAAACACACAAATATACCGGAGGAAGATGTTGTAAACAAACAATATCAAAGTGGAAGTAATGCACGATCAAATGAATTCTGGGCTACCATACGCAACGGCCAAAGAAAAATAATTATTTAAAATAACCAAAATAAATAGGCTCACTCGCCATGATAAACAATATATACCAGAGGAAAATATATTAAATGAGATCTCTGAAATTTGTGGTTGCTTAAAATGATTGGTTCATTTTCACTGTAATATCAAATATTCTTTTATTTTCAAATAAAATTCACAAAAATATTAACTTATATCGATGAATAGTCCATTAGTACTGAACTTGTACTGAAATTATAAAAAGCCCAAATCTTGTAGGTACAGTTAAATGAAAATAGTGAATTAATTATACTATTATTATTTTTCTTAAATTCACAATAAAATTATTGAAACAAATGCCCATTACATAGGCTAAATAAATAACGTACATCCGAATCAATGACGTATTAAATTAATAAAGGCAAAAGTATAGTTAAATTTGACGCATACGTCAGGCGTTATAACATTTTTAATTGTTATTAAATTAAAAATTAATTATTAAAAACGTACAAAATATTACACTGAAAAAAGAGGCAAATGTGACAGCTGGTAATTTATAGAATTAAAATACAAATTTAGTTGCGGCTTATCTCTTGAAAGTCCCGCAGTAGGAGAGTACATCATGCTGGGATGACTTCATATCTCCCAGTTACAGTGGCAAAACAAAGAAGGCGAATAGGCGAAGAAAGGGTCCCAAAATAGGCCAGAATGGCTGGACGTCTGTAGCTGAGAGTACAGGTCAGCTTGTAAATAGTCCATCATGTGAATCGGCCAGAACGTGAATAGGCCAAGACGATGGATAGGCCGGGACGAGAATCGATCGGGTCGAGAACCCTCACTACACAGAAATTACCATTGAAGAAGATTAAATTTAAATATAGAATAAAGCCTCTCGTAGGGAAATTACTAACCAGACGAGGGCGAAGAGAATCACTTGATGAAATTCAGACGAAACAACCACAATTTAGATTTTTTAAAAAACGTAGCACTACAGTTTTTCTACCTTACAATATATTGATTAGCTAAATTATGTAGAAAGCTAAATAATGGCAACTCAAGTGCCGAGATCTGCCAAAAAGGCAGGAACACCAAACACACTCATCTTGACGATACGGTGGTTCACGGCAAAGTGTTAAGAAATGCAACAAAAGAAGCTGCAGAAACGTTGAACTAAGAGCATTCAAAATGACCAACAACAGTACCAACATCGGCAATGTGCGCTTTTAAGCACAGTAGCATACGACAATCACGTGATCAGAATCACTAAAACAGCAGCTTACATCCTGCTAAGAGGAAAAAAAACACTGTAGCGCGACTAGGGTCGACCCGAGAATGTAACATGAAATAATAGCTGTAATTGAAAGTGAACTTTCTGAAATATCATTAATAAATTAAAATTACTCAATAACAGTTAATATAACTTAAATAAGTAAATAACAATGCAAAAAATAAGCCTAAATTTAGGAAATATAAATAAAATAATTTCATATGTATATTATTTAAGTCGTGTCATATTTGATACGGCACGACAATGCATAAATTGACTGCATATAAATCATACACGGGGAAAATGATTCTTTCTATAAACTATCAGCTACGCACGAAGGTGATTGGTAACATTGCTAGTTTCTATTTTCCTGATACATCAAATACCGCAAGCGGTCGTGACTTTGAATACGAGAAGTGACTGCGGCAATAAAATTATAAACATTTTTTTCCGCATACACGGCAGCCGTTAGTTAAGAAATTTACTTGCGATTAATTCCAAATAATAATGTTTACATGTAATTTGATATTTTCTCACAATTGACACACATGGAAAATAAATACTGTGTAAACATGTTTCACATTCACCCCTTGTGTCACCCCCTTCTGCGGTACTTTATGTTTTGCGAGTTGTCAAACTTGCTCAAATGTAGCGCTTTTAATTTTTCATATTTACGTATTAATAATGGTGTTAACTAAATCTAAAAACAGGTGTTCCTAATTGCATTTTTTTTACTGACATGACAATATTCATTCTGTCTAAAAAATTTTTTTTTTTTTTCGCATTGCCCTCTAAAATCGCTTCAAATGTTGCCCTTCATCACTCTCTTTAGGACTCACTTTACTTGAAGGAAACACGAGGAAGCCTGCGTATGTCACGTGTTTGAAACCACTTAAAAAGTCTGAACAGAAGTGTAATGAAAGAGGGATGATTTGTGTTTAATAACACATCAAAACTATGTCTCCAATCTCCCTGCACTGCAGCCAATACAAGCATCCTAGTTTCCAAATGCAACACATACGACTCGACTGCCTTGTCATTCATGCGTAAGAAATTTCCGTAGCGGAAAACAATCTCAGAAATAACGTATAAACTAAATACAAATGAAAGTAAAATTAGATTAAATTTATATTTGAAATATTTTGTATATTATTTCTGTAACAATGCGTTCAGTTTTCTCCCCCTAGGAGCTGATTTCAGAAAACGTTGAAAAATCACTTTCACTTGTTTGTTCCAGCAACCTGCGTAAAGGAAGTAAAAAGTCTGTTGCGTACATAACTAAACCCGTCGAGAAAATATAAGGTATTCCGAGCAAAAAACTCACCGGTTCTGGTTATGAAAATTTAAAATCTATTTTATCCGAGAATTGTGATGAATTGTGCTAATGAGGAGCTTATTTTTACAATCCCCGCCGGACTAAAGATATAACGAGCGATTTCTCAGCTCGTGGGCTCCTTTAAATTCATGCACCCCTGAAGAAGATTGCCTCAATAAACTCCACTTTGCGACTCCCAACTTTTCCGAGGAAAACTTTCCAAATGAGACGTTACGACCAGACCTTCCAACTAATAACACACTCCCTTCCGTCGTCGAGAAGAACCCTGTGAATATGGGTTCGTTGGCAAGCGCTCCTCATCTGTGTCCGCGTCTGGAAGGATTCACTCTTCGCAGAAGGATGGCTCTCGGACTATTTAACAAGAAGTACGTAGTTTTTTTCTTTAACATATATTCAAGGAAATAAACTCACTATGCGGAACATACTTCGCTGAATCAGTCGGAGGACAAATTACAGTACTTACTTGTTTCGGAAAATTTTCATTAAAATTTATCTAGATTAGGGTGTAAAACTTAATCCTCTTTGTAAGCTTAGTTCAAGAAATTCAGGAACAGTGGTCTGAAAGAATTTGGCGACAACGGTAAATGAAAGAAGCAAATTGAGGATGGGCCCGAGGAAGGAATGTATATTACATACGTTACCACATGTCGACGGAAAGATAACGATGGCGAAAAATGAAATGCAATTAGAAAGTGTTCATCCATTATTTTGGTCGACACGTGCTGCGCAAACCACGTTCCTTAAAGTTATTAATGATCGTGTGTGTTGTTGTGATGATAGCACATGTGTTGTCTACTATGCCATTCATTTTAAGGTCACCGCTGATGTGTGCATAATGAAGGCTAGTTTAAATTGCAATGCATAATTGTCACAATTTTCCACGAGGATTTGTCCCTCAAAATACTCCAGGTTAGTTTCCCAGCATACAGAATGTCAGCGATTAGAATTATCGGTGGCCAACCATACGGCACAAGTTTACTAAAGTCGAGGCGTACAAAGTGTTCACATTTTTATACAAAGATATATCCATACATATTACTGTTTATATTACCGTCTAACAGTTTCTAAAATGCGAGGTTGTTGCATGTTCAAGTAAAAATAAAATAAAATAAAACTACTTTAAAGGCGCAAACAATGTGAATAAGTGGTTTAAATATTATGAACTTCTCTCGCGGATAGATGCTGTAGAAACCTCTGCTACGACCCACTCTCTTATATCTGCGTCATACAGAATTGTAAAAAAACTCTCTCCATAGCAATTGAAGCAATTTAAACTATCCGTCAATGCAGTGTCATTCACTGAATCGTCTTTGTTTCTAAACTACAAGCTTTGCAGTTCTTAGTGGAAATATTTTTTGTCTGGTTATCAGTCTCGCTACATTAATGAGCAACATACAGAAGTTATTCCGAAAAAAAAACAAAAAAAAAAAAACACATTTATTCACTTTCTGCTTACTACCGTATTCGCCGAACTGTGTCGCTATATTACCTGACTGATTATGTGTTCGTTTGAGAAAGGCGTCACATGATCTTACCCCTTTGTTCTTCCTACCTGCTGCTATTTCACGCCTTCAAAGTTTCAAAACGTAGGAGCTGTAAGACCACCTATTACTCACCTAAGTCTTGCGTAATTGTCCTGCATACAATGTGCTGAACTTACATAGTCTGTGCCAACGACGCACCTAAACGCAACTCCCTCAAATACAGCAAATTAAGAACGACAAACGTACGTTCTTTTATTTTACAACACAAAATTTTGTGTAGTGAAAGTTATGCAGCTGAAGTTAACTCTGAAAGCTCCAATCTTAGAAACGTTCATTTCAACTACCATCTCTCGAGTTGAGGTGAAGCGATGCGAGTGTGTTTTACGGCCCTTTAACAACGAGGTCTTAAGAGCTGATGCGGGTGAAGTAAGGTGAAGGGGCAACAAAACATCCAAGCCCAAGCCGGACCTCATACCGTAGACCGGTGCCTAACAGACTACATTACGGAGGCCGGCTTGAGTTGCGATGTAAACTGTGAACATATTATGAGTTTATGTTTTTCATGTCTATACACGACTGTGAACAAAAGCCAACCGCTTTTAGTCATTTGTTTTCCATCACACGCCTGTAACGTACACATTACGTACCTTATTGAGGTGGTTATTTCAAATAACCTGCTGTGGTCTGGTAGGTTTGCCCAGTCACGTGATCAGATGTGCTCAATGACCAGGCTAAAGTCTGAAAGTGATTCAGGGTTTCGTGACTTAGCGGAAGATTAGTAACAATGTAGGTTACTGTTTGAAAGCCTCAAGCTAAAACGTTGCGCTGCCCATGCCTGCCACGCGCTTTTAAAACGTTTTAATGCGCAGGGAATTATTTTTTGTTATGAATCTGTTCCACATACGCCTATTGTGCCAACGTACGAAAATAAAACACTTCGGACAAGTACTGAACGTCATTATTACACCATGCTCATTAAAAGCACTGTATCTAAGACCTCAAACATAGCTTAAAAAAAGGTCTTAACAGACTGTCGTACTTCAAAACGTACTAATCTAATGTATGAGAAACTCTGATAGAAATGTATACTGAACTTTGGTATAGATTTACCACCAATGCAATTCTATCGTAATCGCATCAAGTCCTATAGGATAGGTGGGAAACGTGTACGCTATAGCACAGCGGCTGACTCATACCAATGTGAGATTTGATGCGCGCTCCAAGGTCATCCTTATAGCTCGGCCGTTTCTACGTCTAACGTGGAAAAGTACTTAGGGTAGGCAACGCCCTTAATGTAATAATATAACAGCCTTAAGGACGTATTGGAATCCCGTAATCATAATTTTATATTATATGAAATAGTGTAGATGTTAATTAACTGTACATTTTCCTATTTTTAAAAAAATATCTTTGCTAATATTTCCATAGTGGCATTTCGAAGTAAAGATTTGCATGTTTATACTTCATGCGCATCGGAAAAAGCAGTAAACAAAATAAAAATAAATAATTCACAATTAAAGTACACGTCACAGCGTCACAAGCTACAGCTTGAAATAAGCATATAAAAACCCCTATGTATATACATACGGTTTTTTAAAATTACGATATTCATTATTTGTTATAAAATGCAAAATTATTTTGCAATGTATTGAATACACAAAACTGTAGCTCATGGCATACAGTTTCAGTGTAAATAATTTCGTTTCTTTATTTATTTTTTTTTTTTTTTTCGTGGTGTGCATTAACTAAAAACATGCAACTATTGACTTTGAAATGCCGTTATGAGAAAATCGGCTGACAGTTTTTTGTTGTAAAAGGAAAATATGCTTCATGTAACGCCTACAAAACTAACAATATGTCATATAATTATAAAATTAAGTCTTTTCCTCATTTGAACACCCTTAAGTGGCAAGTAACACAAGAGTAATCGGGTAAAATGCCAACCCGAGCGTGAAACACTACAGCAAACCACGCGCATGTTTATACGCTGGGAGCCACAAGAGATCAAGGCATTCGATACAGCCGTGTGTCGGCGGTGAGGGCAGTAACATAGCCATTCACCTGCTGGTTCTCTGTGTGAACACTTGTTTCATTCCAGGTGACTATCTGCAGCGTTCCTCGCAGCCGCTGGACCGACGTGGCTTTGTGCTACACCATCTCTCTGAGGCAGCTGCCTCGCTTCTATTACATGCCAAGCGTCAGTACCACATCCCGCCATCTCCCTCCTGTACCACACACTTCACAGACGCCAACCTACCAGTGCCCAATATTAGTTTTCGCATGTGTGTTTTATTTGCTACATATGCTGGGTCGAATGACTGAAGTAATTCCGACCTGTAGCAAACGTGAGGGAAATTTGAGGGGTATGTAAAGGTACGATGTCGAGAGGACGACTGGAATACCCAATCGACAATGACGTCTGAACTACTCATCATAATTCGATGAGATTTTTTGCCGAGTAGATATTTCTTCAGCGGACGTATATTTACTTAGCACTATGCTGTAGTATGCTCTACATTTGAGTAAAAAATTAAAAATTATTTTTAGAAAATAAGGGCTTGGAACCATATAATCTAAAAAAGAAAAGGGAAACTGTCGTTTTTATAATCTTTAATATAATATCTAGGCCTCTATGATAACCGAATTTCAAAAATACTCGTGGTTTCATTTGAAAATAATTTTAACCTCCGTAAACCTCTCGTATAGAGATAGAGCAATGTTTGTGTTTTGTGCAGTTGGCACAAGTGGCCCAAGTAGTCGCTGTAGTCTGTAGAATATGCGGTCTCGGTATCATGGCAAAACGTCGTTATGGTTCCTTCTTTCCCTAGATCATGACAGTATCATCTGAAATTGATGATTTCACGATTACAATAGAACATTGACAATATGAAATGTGAACAAGGTTTGTTAGGAACTCTATCCTATGAAGCAGAAAACTTTTCCGAATAAGGTGAGGCATATTAACGTGTGCAAGTTTGTACGTACTAATGTATTGTACAATTACGTAAAGTGTAGCACGTCTTCATTGCGTTATGTAAGTGTAATAGAAATTTGGGTTTGTGTTTATTGTTACGTCTTGTTTTCTCCAACATGCTTGATTGGATCACCCGAGTGTTTGTATTAGCGAGACCTTACTGTAGGACTATTTCAGGTAAAACTTCACTGATTGTATAGTGATACATACCGTATTATATTGCATCACAGTCCTCCATACGCGTTTTGCATGCAGTGCAGTTCCATTGATACAGGCAACAATACTCGATGCGCTGCTGACATCCCAGTTAATTGTTCGGCTGCACGGAGTGCAAGTAATTAGTGCGCTGCAGAGCCCGGACCGCTGGTGCGAGCAACATATTCGGTGTGACTAAGCACATGTCTAACACACATGCATGCCACCGCAACGGTTTTGTTCATCTCGGTTAGGCCCATATAGCTGTAGGATATTTTACGACACATTTTTCATACCCTGAAAATTATGAAATTAGTACTAATTTTCACTATGAAAAACACTCAGAAAACTAATCCTATTACTTATTTACCAGTACTTTTACTCGTGTAGCTAAGTTCTGTCGGTTTAACCGCATGGCTCGATGGCTAGAGTTCCTGGCTCAAGAACCATGGCTCCCGAGTTCAATTGCCGGACGGGGAGGTCAATATTTACAGTTGCCTCTCTGGGTTAAGGCAACGATCTTTCATTTATTTCAAACAGTTGCAAATATCTCTTAATATTTTTTAACCAAATGCTTTGAAAAAATTTGAGACTGTGTACAGTCATACGATACACAATTTTGCCATAGCGTTTTTAAAAATAATGTACCGTTTGCCAGCAAAAAAATATATTTTGCTTCATTTTAGATAATTTTGACAACAAAATATGTGATATTTCAGGGGCAATAATCTAAATATCCGTTTCGTGTATTGCAAAAGAAAAATTCGGATACAAATTATGATATATAAGGGTTAGATCTGTAAGAATGAATTTGATATATGTATTTATTTACGGTTTAAAAAATACTTTCGAAACCACGGCAAAATTAAAGAGAGAGGCCTTAAAGGACTGGATGTGTTGTTTCCTGATCGCCATACTGCGGAAGGCAGTGAGTATCGAAACACCACAGAATCCACTAGCCTAGGCCTTGGGGGATGTCGTGGTTTTACTTGCCTTCGAGCAGAACACCTTCATCGTCATGTTTGCCTGTTATCAATACAGAAAACGGTTTTCGTCCGAAATCAGTATCACTAAAATCGGCTGAGCACAACCGAGTACAATAAATATAACATGTAAATCTGTATGCTTGCTCACGCCACGGCTCTCGACAGAAAGAATTTTCCCCGGTGGTCAAGCACGCAGAAGACCCAGCTGCACGATGTACCCTCGTTCAAATTCCTCTCGCCAAGCCAGGCTGTGACGTCGTCACTTTCACCCGTCCTTCGCCCCGAGCCATTGTCGGCCGCCACAACAATGCGTCTGTTGAACCGTCAGCGACTCTTCCCAGACGAGCAGGCGCCCGGCGTCGTGACGCTAGCGGCTTGGTGGCGTGACACTTACGTATCTTAGCGTTGGCGCGTGTCTGTTCAAACTAACTCAACAGCTGCTAGATGCGTTCTCACCGGTGCAGGAGGGGTGGGGGCGCGGTGAGCCGGACAAGTTCCGGTAAACATATAACAAGCTGCTTGGCAAGACTGTCTCACTCACTTTCTGCTCACAATCAACTAAACTACATATATCACACCACGTAGGGTGGCGCAACGGTAACACGTTGGACTCGCATTCAGGAGGAACCCGGGTTCGATTCCCGGCTCCGGCCATCCTGATTTCAGGTCTCCATGGTTTCCCGAATTCGCTCCAGGCGAATGTTACGAGGGCTCCTTAAGATTCCACTATACCCCTTATGTACAAATTCTTTGTTTCAAATCCTTAATATTTGTTTTAGAGTATAAACCAAAAATGTTTCTTCTTGTAGAACCAATTTAATGTATGTATCCTTTAACATTTCTGCACTGCATTTACCAAGTAATGCAAACTTAGGGCAGAAATGTTAAAGACATACTTTAAATTGGTTCTTCAAACAAACATTTTTGATGTATACTCTAAAACACATATTATGGCTTTAAAACAAAGAATTTGTACATAAGATGTATAGTGGAATCTTAAGGTCTCCGCATTAGTCATTATATTGACTTACTTTATTTCGCTTTTATGAAATTCTAAGAACAAAATATAAAAGGTTTGTTATAGCATGAATCCTACTTATCTCGCGCTGCAATAAAAACATCGCAGTAGAACTTCCAACCAATACTTTCGCCGCAATCAGCCAAACAATTTTTTTTATAATATTAATTTTCTGAACTGATTGCGACCTATACGTTGAAAGTTCAACTGGAATGCCTGTAATGTAGCGCAAAGCACATAAAATCTGACTGCGTCTTAACGTAGTCAGAATTGTTAATAATAAAACTTAGATACATTTTATTCTTCAAAAACTGACAAATTCGAGTTAACATTAATTTCTCTCCTTTATGACTTGGTATTATAGGATTATTACGTTTTTAGCTTTTTTTGAAATTCTGAGAAAAAAATATGTGAAATTTTCTATCAATGCGTGAATTATATTTATCTTGCACTACAGTACAAGCGTCGAGTTTACAAAAGTTTCCCTAGGAGAAGCGTAGGTTATCTCAGTCATGTGACCAGGATCTTGATGAACGCCTGTAATGCTGTTCAAGGTTTGAAGAGAGCGGGAATCAAGAAAAGCAAACACATTTAATACATGTTAAATATTTTGTTAAATGCGACGTCCCCAGCACATTCTTTACAAGTTATGTCTGCTATATTACACATAATATTACTTTCGTTCTTGCTTCTTCCACATTTTCAACACAGTGCACTCAGATTCACTTTGTTGTGGTTTTGGTTACGTGTACTGTTCACACTTTTTTCCCCGCTGTAAATTGCTATTTTCGACTGCTAACAGCTGCCCACCCCACCAAGAGCAGGATGTGCAGTTGATGGAGATGTTTTCAGGTGACCATTTGGTCGCGGTTAAAGTTCAACTCGGGTAACGTTTTATACAAATAAAACTTACATTAGGTCTTACGTATCCTACCTTTGTGAGCTTTCGTAAATGCCTACAGAAAGGAGCGGACAACGGAATCGTTTGCACGCCAGTTCAGTGACTTGCACGTAACGAGTTTCAAATACCTCTAGCGGGACTTCGCCCTTAGAAAATGTTACACAATTTCATTTTATTTTCTGTTTTTGAACGATAACATTTATTCAAATTGTACTATCAACATTTTCTCTTCGGCACAGCATTGGATATATTCTTGGTAAACTGATTGACATAAATAATATTGGAATCTTTCATTAATTTGTCATGCAGAATCATTACAAGCTAATTACAGGTTAACTTTCAAGAATTCTCTTGCAATGGTTCTGCATGACAAATTAATGAAATATTCCATTATAATTTATGTGAAGTAGTTTACCAAGAATATATCCTACGCTTTTTTGAAGATTAAATTTTGATAACGAAATTTGAATAATTTTTTTTTTGGCTCAAAAACTAAACATACAATACAATTGTATAACACTCCCCCTTAAGGGCGTTGCCTATTCAAGAGCGCTGTCGAGAGCAATAGTAGACACTTTAATGGTAAATGATATTCGATGCGGTAAGTCACCTGTCTTGACTGTTCGTCTCATTTACGGTCCACGCTACCACAGCATATCTTTCCCTGAAATATTTCAATAAAATTATTTATACACTCAAAAACACCTACACATAATTTCTGTAGCAATATTTTGAAACACGTCTGAGTCGCACCTAATGAATCCGTATCCCTGAAGTACTGTAGTCACCGCCCTCAAGCACGCGCTAACGCATAAACCAAAGACAATTGGTCTCATGAGGTGCCACTACCTCTTTCATGTTCGTGCGTTGTTGTGAGTTAACTTTAGGTAGCCAAGCTTACTACGAGTGACAAATTACGCGATATCCTTGTATAAAAAAAGCTACTTGTTGTTAATAATAATGCGAGATAGGCTCCCGGAATACCAGTGCTTTAGCTATTTGCGATTCAAGCTAACACTACATGACAATTCGTGTCACGTTTAGACGTTGTGTGAGTATCTGTCACTTATGTTCCACTGTCGTCACACCGCAGTTGTAGTCAATCATACAAATAATCAGCGTGTTAACAGGAATGTCGTTTTTTTAGCTTCTTTCTTTTAACTTTTTAGCTGCCTTGATATGTATTAGACTCATTTAGCTCACATTTATGTATCACACTCGAATATCTCAAATCTTACTTAAAGTTCAGAACTGAAACAAGGTACAAGTGTTTATATCTTATTGCTCACAATTTGTATTTAACCAGCTCAACATTTTCCTGAATTGTATAAATTACTACTGCTACAGTAAAGACGTTAACCTCCCAGAAATATTCCCTACTCCAACATTAACCGTATTTTTCTTGGAAAAAGCTCCGTCATCGAATTCTTCGACCAAGGCATGTTAAACTTTCGTGTTCCTTTTCCACGAAGTGCCAGGTAAATTTTCCCTGTGGATTTAAAGACTTTTCGCTCAGCAACCTCGTGGTGTATTTTCTCTTACGTCATCTGGTAGATACTTTCGCTCGATACTATATATTTTTTACACATTTATGAATAGCCAGAGTTTTGAAATATAGACGCAAATATATCGCAGATAGTTTCTCCTGATCATGCAGTTTTTTTTTAATTTACGTACCTGTATGCATATACGAATGTATAATTCAAATGTTACTTGACCAAAGAAGTCTAAATGCTTTATTACAATTAAATGTTGCGAGTACAAGTTACTTATAAATGCTGAAAACTTTTGCAAATATCCATGTTTGTTTAAAAATCAATTAACCAACCCAAGAGAGGGGAATTGTAAATAAATATTTTGGAAACTCTGATGAAACAAAATATCATTTGGTGAAATTTCTTGCGCCACAGTTGACTGTAAAAATGTACACATTAATAAAACTCCACAAGGTCACTATGACTAGCGACCCTGCAAGCGAATTAGCACAATACAATGGGAACAAGTTCACGAGAGAACCAACTCCTTCCAAATCTGAGGGATTCGAACCATGATTTCAGTATAAACCGCTGAATGTATTCACGATTTGTTTTGTTAAGAAAGGAACACGCGCTCACCGGTCTACTCCGGAGGACTACTCATTTTAGACATCTTATTCGAATGGTTAGTTTCAGAATTATCAAACCACAAGCGAGAACAGCAGTTATAATTCATTAAAACTAAAAACATCAAGTACTGCCAGGCTGAGCTTAGCTATGAGATTTCCGCCACTAAAATAACGGAGTCGTTATCGTTAATTTCTATGACTGTTAAAATGTCTGAACGAATCTATGGCGAGAATTAATTTATGATGCAAGGGATTGCAAAATCTGGTAGCCCTCATGTATTTCAGATGCACTACATAAATAAATTTCGTTTGTTTTATCGGATGTGACTGAGAATATCCATTTAGACGGAATGGTGGTAGGATTTCAGTGTATCGTAAACTGCGGATACTTTGCACCAGCCAAATTTGCACAACTCAAATATTTTGCACCTCCACATCAATAAGGGCACAACTTAGGAAGTGGTCATTTTGAGTTGCAACTTACCGTCATGCCACCTTGCTCGGTTTCGCAATGGTAAAATCAATCTTTTCCTACCGGAAATTCAAGGGTCGAAAAAATGTTGAGCTTATTTTGGAATTAACATTTTAATTAGCTTTAAGACGTCGCTAATATTTAACACGTCGATGAACAGGAGTTCACCGCATAAAAAAATTATGTGCGCAGAACAGCTGAAAGTTTTTTTAAATCAGACATGGCAGGAGACGACTCGATAAGGCTTGCTATGAGGATCCCCCCCCCCTCCCTTTCCAAGCAATCGTTTGGAGCGATTCCGGAAAACTCTTCATAAAAAAGTTTGGTATGAAGAACGTTCAGTATAAAAGCGGCCAGGGAGGATATAATAAAAGAGTGCCAAATACTATATTAAACAACGAGAATCTTATTTTCGTCTTTTCGTCGAAGACGCCTGAAGTAAGCTTCAATTACCACCTCCCTAAAAGCAACGTCAGAGCACGTAATTTAATACATATTCATAATTTAATTTTCGTCATTGCATTTTCAGCAAGTTACATGAAACTATTCGTTAATGGAATTCGTTAGTGTAGATCAGCGGTTTCCAACCAGTGCTCCGCGGAGACCCCGCGTGCACTTTCCAAGGGCTACACGACCAGATTTTGACAGTGTTATTTGGTAACTGAGAACGAATGTAGTATTAGTTCAAAAATTGATTTTATAAACGTGCACAGTTGTTTATTTTATTTTTTATTTTTTTTTAGATATTTATTTAAGTTACTTTGCCACCTACCCCCACCTCCGTCTCCTTGTAACACCTCAGAATACAATTTACATGGTAGACATAGTGTACTGCGATAGGCCTAAACAAGGGGCTGCACCATTATAAAGGCTCTGCGAGTCAAGGTTGGTAACCGCTTGTTTAGATGCATAATGACCTTGTAACGTTTGTTTTCCGTTGCATAAGATGACCGTCGGAGGAGAGGAACTGTGATTAGTTTTCCTTATAGCAGTTACGAGATCCTGGGTGCAAGACGACACCTGCCTGGAGCGGTGCTCGACCTCTGCGAGGTAACAGAAGATAGCCTCGCGTGCGGGAGGCGCACTGTTGACGTCGAGGACACGGTCACGTACGCACGGCTTGCTGCGTCACACGGGTCGAAAGTCGCCGCGCTGCCCTCGCCGATTGTCTAGCCCCCCCCCCCCCCCCCCCCCCCCCCCCCCCCCCCCCCCCCCCCCCCCCCCCCCCCCCCCCCCCCCCCCCCCCCCCCCCCCCCCATTCCACACGAGCACGTCACCCGCACGCCACCTACGTGACAGAGGTCACCTCCCCCCAGGACTCAAAACATGCGGCTATACTCTAAAACTGCGTAGGAAAGCTATACTGAAAGCCATGTCATGTTGGCCGATTCTTTGACGAGGGATTGGTACAAGAGGTCATCAACAACCCCAAAACCACTGTCTACCTATTGAGTCATGGCTAGGGCCCAGTAGATTTCGCGAAAAGATTTTTGCCCCACTTTGTTTCAGCGTCTAACGTGCACACCTGCAGCTGAACTTCATGATTGACAGAGTGTTTTTGTGCAGAGTCATTAATAATTTGACTCTGCCAATCAGTACACGGATAACTGTGACACACGTCTGTGATTTGCGGGTTTAAGGGGGATTGATCTCTGTCAGATCGGTTTTACGGTTTTTCTTTTCAATCAGGAAATATACACATTGTTTTACTTTTTTCACGCTGACAAGGCATAGTTTATTGTTTCGTTCACTTTTTGGAATCCATATGGCATTGCTTTTGTTAATGTTGCGGCCTGTGTAGTCGCTCCCGTAAATAAAACAATTTTTCCTCCCTTTGCAAAATAATGACTATATTATGGTTCCAGCAATTACATAAAATATATTACGTTTGTATCTATGCCTTGTCGTGACAAAAATTTTGATACATCGACTGGAACAGAAGTTATCTAGAAGAAACAGATAAATCCAAGGTGGTAGGGATCAGTACCCCTTAACCTTCACACGCTGGGTGTTACGACATGCAATCACTGACCACGTAGCAGAGCTGCAGGTGCGCACGTAAGACACTGAAACAAAGTGCTGCAAAAATCATTTCGTGAAAACTACCTGGCCCTAATTGTCAGCCAATCAGCGTCGAGTCTTCTGTGACGTCAGCGCGACGAAGTAGCGAACGCCACGCAAATTACAAATAGAAATAATTTCAATTTTATTCAGACGCAACAAAGCTGAAAAATTAAATTAAATTTTTTTCCCCCAAATATTTGTGAAACTGGTGAGTTAGTAGTAAATTTCATTTATTTATTTTTAATAGCATTGCGTTTTGTGATTACTAGCAAACCATAACATTTTTAAGTTAACGTGCAATATTCTGACTGTTTTCACTTTTGGGTATTTAAAATACATTACAAACAAACAAAAGAAAAAATTGAAATACTGTAAACATCTATGGCTGTTGTACTAGAGGTTATTTTGTAGTGGCAAGTAACTATTGCCATGTAATATTTGCTCAGTATTTGTCTCGAAGCAGCCAAACAAGTATTCGAAATAACGAGAATTTTTAATGTCGCATCATGACTTCGCGTCGCGTCCTTTGGGCTGTTGTAAATACACTACTGACGTAATGTAATTGTAAAGGTCAATAATGTCAAGCGACAATACCACTATGCTTGCCTTCGACTACGTTAGTATTAAAATACCATTCTGCATTAATTATGTACAATTTACACATTGTATTTTGACACACAATTCCGTAAGCAACAGCATCGCAGACTGTTCTGAACGACTATCACAACGGCGGACGCACCATCGATGCCGAAACTGTACACATTCGTAGCTTCAAATACGTCTCAACAGGCTGTCTCTTGTGTACTACACGCCAGAGTGTGTCACGGACGTTCCTCTATGGGAAGTTCAGGTAATTTAGAAAGCTTTGTTTTATAGCGTAATGGATCAGTGTAAAACACTCGCATTTGGGACACTGGTTCGATTCTCCGCTCCGGTCATCATGATTTATTTTTACTTTTTTAATGCAAATTATAAATTATAAATACGTAATATTTAGTACATTTAACATCAAATCGCGGAAATTCACTGTAGTAAATGTGCTAACTGGAACACGTCCAGAACAAAGTAAACTATACTATTATGTTTGAAATTATTTTCAAAACCGTTCCACGTCAGGACCAAACGTCACGTTATAGCAACAGTATGACTAATTCGCTTGTTCAGGTTTTTGGTTCAGATACGACTGGCTGGTTTTCGAAGGTATAATATGTCTCATTTAAATCAACAATGCACTTACCTGTAAATACTTTATTCAGGTTATTTAGGCCCGACTTTGCAGGTTTCGGAATTAGTGCTCTCTATGGGACTACAAGGATGTATTAATGTCGTAACAGCAGTAAAATTACCCTCGAAACTGTTAAATCTTCGCAATTATTAACAAGCAATGCACTCTTATTTTCAGGAACGCGAGATAATTAAATACGGATACACACAACTTTATTCACGGACAGGAAATGGGACAGAAATTGGCCAGGACTTGTGTTAAGGAACCAATCCAGCACTAACCTAGAGTGATTTCGGAAAACCATGAAAAAACAATATCAGGATGGCCGGAACCGGGAATTGAATCAGTGTCCTCTCGAATGCGAGACCAGCGTGTTACTGTTACGCTAACTCGCTCGGTAGAGTTTTACTATAAGAAGCATGGAAATACACAGCTTTAAAGTCGACTAAAGGTTGGTTTCTCACTCGGTACCACGCTTCTGTTAAAATAGGGACAACAGTTCAGTTAGGTTGCCGTTACTATCTTGACTGTTCCTATAACAATCTGGTCTGTAGAAGCAGTAACGAGCGCATTTCTTTTACAGAACAAATTGTTACTTCTACTGAACAGGTTGTTGTAGAACAATCTAGATTGTACCGATAAACATACTGGACCGTTGTCCCTATTTCAACACAAGTACTGTTCCAACAACAATAATTTTCTTTCAGTGCGGCACTGAAATAATTTCCCACTTATACCATCAGAATGGTCACGTACCATGACGAAGTATTTTCTAAAACCTTTTTTACCCGTCGCTATCGAAGGAAAACCCGCAAGCTCTCAATGGAACAGGTATTCCCCGCTCTGCGGCGGATTGTCAAGAGGGGAAGAACTCTACTCCAGAGAGGTAGATTGCCTATCTGAGCTTCTCAAACTACGCGTGCATGTAAACACTGTAACAGACACCAGTCCTCGAAACGTCGCATTAGCTTTACGTACGATGTCTGCTGTTTGTGTGTGTTTCACGTAAGGCGGTTAAGTCACGATGTTTAACAAGGCAGGAAAATGTTCAGATTGAGTAATTCAAATAGCAGCTTGAGTAGAGTTTCTCAAAACGTCCAAAGATTTCGAGCGAACGACTGGAATACTCTAACGTCAATAAAATCTCAACTACTCACCATACTTAAATGGTATTTTTTATTATGTGTTTTTATAGAGTTCTAGATATTATCATACTAAAAATTATAAAAATTACTGTCTTCCGGTTTTATGGATTTTGTGGTTTCAAACCCCTAATTTTTTAAAATGCAGTTTTTAATTTATTTTACTCTAAAGCAAAGCATACTACCACCCAGTGCTACATAAATAAACGTTCGCTAATAGAATATCTACTCGGCAAAAAATCTCGTCGAATTATGTTGAGTAGTTTATATTTTATCGATTTATTTACATTAGTATTCCAGTCGTTTGCTCGACATCTTACCTCCCAGACCTCTTAACCTGATGGTGGAGCGAACCTAGCCACGTGACTGGGTAAACCTACATAAACCTAGCAGGTTACGTAACATAACCGCCTATTGTCATGCTGTCTGCCTAGATTGGAAAATGTTTTGTCACACGTGGCTCCTCGTCCAGTTTTGTTATTTATTTTAATACATTTTATTTTGTTGTTAGTGTAGCTATCTGGCCCTGCGGCGTCTTCATATCAATGCTGATCGCAGTATATTTATTTTCCGGAGTAAAATTTACATAATAAATAAGTTAACAGCTTAAGAACACTAGCGCACGACCATTTTTAATTGACATTATTTTACCCACTACAATCATTCCTAAAACCGCATCAACATTTTTTATGTTGCATGCTCCAAATGTTAGTCAAGTCTTTACGTTGTTAGATAATATGTTACTTCCGTATGATATGCCATTTGTTTGCAGATAATAACTAACGCGATCATATTCATCTCACAACAAATTTCAGATAATATGGGAATAACTTATTATCTAAAAAATTTAAAAAGATGTAGTAGATTAACAATTAGAGCATGAAATGCCAAAAATATTGATAAGCCTTCAGGAATGCTAGTAGCGGGGAAAATACTGTAAAGGTCGTCATGCACAATTTGTCCTTAAATTAACTCATTTTTGTTAATTCTCTTGTTAGTATTTGTTATAAGTTGTTGTTCATATATAACGCAACATTTTTTTTTTTAATTGCGTGTGTGCATAAAGAAGCTTCTGTTGAACGACTGATGTGCAAAAAACATGATAAATTACATTGAATACCAATCTCCGATTCACGACTTTAATGCATAGTAATCATTTAACCACAATTAAGACACTTGTCACACCGAATATATATTAAAAACTATAAGATGACGTACTTTTAAGATAGTAAGGGCTGATGCTATAGACAATTTTTCCTGCGAAGAAATCCAATTTTACATGGATTAATTTATTGACAATAAAAACTTGTTATTTTTTTCTGCTCTCTGTTCACTCGAAATTCCAGTGAGCGAATGAGTCAGTGGGCTTTACCTTTCGTCGACAGCGAGGGGAAACAAACCACTAGTAAACCGAAATCAGGAAGACGATAATCAAACTCATGGTCCTCCCGTATGCTAGTTAAACGTGTTACTGTTGCGCGTCACCTCGCTCTGCCGGGATACTTGAGAGCAGAGAGTGCAGACTCGATGTGCGGTGGTATAGGGGCACGATATGCAGACGACAGAGGTATCTCGGCTCGGAGGGCTTCACAGGAAAGCAGGGGAGGAAAAGTATTTAAGTATAGATGAGGGATGCTAGGGTAGCAAGAAGCTGGCGAGAGAGCGGGTGTCAGCACAGCTGATCTGCGCGTGCCTAGCTAACACCAACAAACGCATTCCCCGGAAAATACAGCCCGCTCCCTCTCTGCAGCGCTTCTTCCACGAACTGCACACACTTTCCTCGTCGTAGTCGATAAGGACCGGCCGCCTTGAGCTCCTCTGCCACCAGACAGTTCTTCCTATATTATATATAACACACACGGAAATAACCTTATTACACCTCTCAACTACCGCCGCACGGAAAATTAAACACGCCCAAATTATGCTGACAAATAACATTGTCTTTATCACTCTAAAATATTACACACTATTAGTTAGGAAACAAAAAACCAACACACCTGACGAAAGATACAGTAGCTATGTAAGATGACCATGTATTTCATTATGTAGAGTAATTTACATAATATTTAAAACGTGTACTTTTATAATGATCACATAAACACACGTGCAGAATTTTCGAATGACAGACGGAAACCTCGCGCAAAATGATAAAATTCCGGTGTTTACATACAACACGATACACAGCCAGAAAAAAAAAACTTTCTTGCATTTTGGGTACATAAGTTAAAGAGCTTTATTATATCAAAGTAAAATAAACATAGCACTTTACGACAAGTCTGGTACGCATAGGATCACTGACGCAAGTGTGTGATAGTTCAGTATTTTTTACTGGTCGCTGTCGTCAATTTGCATGCGAAGATAAACGAGCTGATACGCGCTTTGAGGTGCAAAAAAATTGTTTAATAACTATCGAATATGACCTTACGTTAGTAATTGAAATTAACCTACTTGCGCAAAGTTTCCAAGTTACCAGGTTTGAGGTCAGCCGAAATACCCGGAATTAAGGCCTTGTCAAACTACAAATTTTCTATGAATTGCCGCAAATAAAGTTGGTCAATTAAAGTTGTTGGTAATTACATCACAAAATAGGCAATATGGCAGCCAAATTTATTGGAAAAATTTTGATGGCTGTCGTTTTCACCAATGTTTGCAAATTGGACGGGCTCTAAAATTTCTTGAATGTTGAATGTCTCAGCCAATCACAATCGCATCCACTGTAAACGGGAAGTATCACAACCTTCATTCCTACGCAACAATGTGTTGAAACGAAAATATTATTTGCTTTAGTTTTAATGTCAAGATAAATTAATTCAATCTAATTTGAATTGATTGGCGAGTTGTATGCGCTATATATTTTAAAATATGATAAGAATACTTTAAAATTACAAAAAAAAATACACATACTCTTACTAAAGTAAGGCTGTGAATTAAAATATGGAAATAAAAATTAAAAAATTATGAATTATGAAAATAATTTGAGAAACAATTCGTTATTAATAGTACATCTAATCGTTTCTACCTTCGTGTTTACAAATAAATTTGCAGAAAATAATGTATTCTTGTTATTTCTCGACATTTTCTGCTGGCCTATTTATTTCGCAACATTTATGTACAGGATAAACTACGAATAACTATTGTCATAATACTGCAATTATTCTAACATTACCCAACGTATAGATTATATCTCAAACGTGACCAAACAAAATATATTAATACTGACAGTGACACTTTTCTTCAAATATAATTACTAGTAATTGTTCAACGTTGTTTAACAGAAATTTTGATGTCTACATTTTGTCAAATATTCATCCTCCAAATTTATTGTCAAACTTTGTAAAGTATGACAGTGACTTAGGCCGCGGTTACACGGGCCTCGGAACTAGTTCAAATTAAACTTGCTCAGCCGTACATGTGGTCACACGGTGTCTGAAGTAATTCATATCGTTGCTGCTTCCTGTTTAAACTGAACAGGTTGTAAAGATTCATCACCTAGACAACAATCTATATGCCTTGCTGTGATTGGCTCGTTTAACGTCAACAAGCATTGCGCACAATACGGTTGACAACCCCGTGTTACGTTGCAGCAGCGGAAATTAAGATATTAAAATGTTTTGTTGGCTACGTATAAGAAAAAATAGTTTCATATTAAAATATGAGCCCTTCAATATACCTATTTGCAACGTAAAAGGAATGTATGCCATTTCCAGTACTCTTGTATGCATGAAGCAGGCATGTGGTCGTTCGCGGTAAACGTAACTTTTCGAAAATCCTAGCCACGTTCCATAAAGTGTAATATTGGTTTAAATGTTTTGTGTTACGAAGATTTTTGTCACTACATAACACATTGCACCAACATAGGAGTGTCTTACAAGCTTTGGAACGGGGCAAGTTGAGCTTTCAAAAGGTTTAAGTTTATCGCGACCGACGCAATTTTTAATATGTAAACAGTGGTGGCTGGTAACAAGAGAAAGGTTTCCTAGTCTGAAATTACGTTAAACAAATTTGGTACATTTATAGATTCTCATAGGGTAAGGCTATAATTCTTAAATACTTAAAGAGTATCATTCGCTTGCGTCTTGCAAATTTATGTAACTCAGCAACCAACGTCAATTTAATCGTGTTCATTTTACAGACAAACGTAAACTTTAAGTGTCTCCAGCTACTTTCCTCTGTTTACCTTTTGCACATAGGTTAAACGGTTTAACCAAACATAACCTCAAAACAATATACTGTCGTAACAAAACACCAATCGATTTTGACTGCGCCAATCGAGTACCGTTTAACCACGCTGTTATGATTACCAAGAGCCTCGCCTGGAGGACGGGCTAGCGACGACGGCAGTGCAATCAGGTCAGGGGTTGCACAAAACAAGGGCCTCGGCGTTTCTCCCCACCGGCACTGAAGTGTGTCAATATACCGCAATGTATCGGGGGAATCGGGGTCTGTCTGTCTCCTTCAAACCTTCCAGCCGTCACCACCTCGCCAGGATGGTCCTGGGTCGAGACCCACGACGTGCCGCCGTCCGTCGATAGCCGACACAATCATCATCAGCCTCCGGCATCATGCTAACGGCGAGGTCTAAGGTTTCCAAAGGTTCACCCATCATAGAGTAGAACAAGTAATTGTTTAAACAGCCGCTCCCCTCCAACCTAAATTATGTAGTACAACCGTGTAGTATTTTGTATCTAACTTATGTAGAGTAAAGCCACATAATTATATTAATATATAATTTAACCGTAACCCTCACCCTTAACTTAACTACATAACTAGTTTCAGTATAAAGTGCCCACCTCTGGCTACAGCCACCCAACCACTATAAATCATGTGTAAAACATACTAACAAAACAATTGTTTTACAACAACACGAACGAGTTCACTTCGGCAGCTATACACTGAACGTGTTTAAAAATGGCTTACTAAACCTCTTTCGGTTATATACTACAGGCCGCCGTGTAACCGCGGCCTTAGGCAGACAACCGTCCCGTTAATTCATGGACTTGACTGGATGTTCAACTTTCCCTTGAACAAACACTCGACTGACGACTCACTTCTTGTATACAATGTAAACAGCAGCGTGACGTATACTGAAGATTTGTGAAAACCATGATTTCAACCATAAGTAAGAAGCAGGTATACCACCGTAAATTTTTATTACGCTAGCCGAGATAAAGGGTGCTCTCGGTCGTCATTTCATTGGTAGTACGTAAATAATGATGATCACTGTTATGCCTGCCAGGAGGCGAAGAGACAGAAGACTGCGATATGACGTCACGCCTCCCGGCGAAACCCATCTGCAGCGCTGAGTAAATATTTACTGATATGTTATGAGTGTTATCAATTCCCAAGAAGAATGTCGCGAACACGACTGTTCAGTTGTTTCAGTTGCGTGTTTCCTATTTATTGCCTATTAAGAAAAATGTTCCAAGCAAAGTAAAACAATTTACATACTTTAAGAAGTATAGTAGAATACGGATTCTGCTCCCTGTAGCATAAATGTCAGTTCTTAACCCCCGACGCAAAAAGAGATGTGTTGTAAGTTTTACGTGTCTATGTGTATCTGTGTGTTCGCCTGTGGCATCGTAGCTCCTAAACGAATGGACCTATTTTGATGGGTTTTTTTTTTTTCGTTTGAAAGCTAACGTGATCGAGATGGTTCTTAGCTATGATTCAAGGAAATCTGTTCAGCCGTTTAAAGATAATGAACTCTTTTCTAGTTTTTAACTATGTATTATAGGAAGTGTTGCTTAGAAACGATCCACTGAATGCAGCTTCATACTCATTGCTTTTCATTTTCATTGTAAACGATTAATCCTAGACATTTTTGACTGAATGTGAGCAATTCTACTGACCTGATCGATTTGAATTTTAGTATCCTGGGAGTCTTTTTTTTTTTTATTTTTAATATTTGCAAGTTATACTAACTATATACAACAATATTGCTTAATACGCAGAATAATTATTCTTGTCAGTAATACAAAGAAATCAAGAGCTATTTCGTTAAGGTCTACTAAAATTTTAGTGTACAAAGGAATGTCACGTATACGTTGCTATGTTTGAAAAACAGTCTTTAAATTTTTCTTCGAATATTTTTCATTACTATTTTGATACACGAAAGCTTCTTAGGTGCCAAGAATACGAGGTCGTTTACAAAGAGCAGCATTACTAAAGGCATCTATTGAATAACTTCTTCGGAATTTACCTCGCATGTAGACGGAAAACCGTTACAAAAAGAACACACCAATATCATTTTATTAAACTCGAACTTACGGCATACCAAAATGCAAATCAAGCTGGAAAACACGTACGAGAAAAATAAGCGATAAAAGTACACAATACCGACGTCATATTTGCGCAAGTCTATGCATGGAGATAATGGCAAGAGCAGCACTGATGTACAGAGATGTTGATAAGATAACTCGCTCATTTGCATCTGGGTTCATAGTTTCCCATCACAGCTGTAACGTCCGTTGAGTTGAACACCTGTATCGTAAATAAAATGCTGCGTGCATTCAGATCTGTAAACTTACAAAAAACACGATGGCACGCAAATAAATTCAAAAGCGCCCTCGCAAACGTGTAGATAGAACTAAGAGTTGCTCTACAAAACGTTTCGGAACATTATATTTCAAAAAGAAAATGCTAATGTAAACGTATGTAACTACAAAAAACATCCAGGAAAGCATATGTTGTGTAAGAAAATAATTCTCCGCACAACGTTTCAGTAGGGAGGACATTGCTACTTGCCCGCACATGTCAAAGGTGTATGTGTACGAGCCTCGCAAAACTGTACCGGTGCAGTGTCAACGAGATGTACCACTCTGCAAACAAACAATTTGCTGTCGATCCACACAATATTATGTGGCAATGTAAGAACGACAGACGCAACCTAGTGGACATGTGTATCACAGAAATCATTGGTCGTCCACATTGCCTGCACGGAGCAAGTATTCCATATCACGAAATTGTTCCACGGCATTATGGCTCAAAGTCCTTACAATAGCCTACGCGATTTTCTGTGCCCCCCCCCCCTTTTTTTTTCCTTTGAGAGTGGAATTACAGACAGACTAATTTGTGGACAGAGGTTGAGGTTAAAATAATTGAGCAAAAAAATATATTTAAATATTGTATTAATATATCTCGTATTACGCACTTTCAACAAAAGTATTATTTGGTTTCTAACACTGCAAATTGACTTATTTTAATTTAACTAAAGCCCCACATTATCCCTACCCGGCTACGTCACGAAAAACTGTAAGAATAAGGTACTGTAATGTGGTTAACATACTTAAGTTCTATGTAATAACCGCCCTGTATGTTTCTCTTCCAAAAGTGAAAATAATAAGCTTCAATGATTCAGTGTTCTTGACCGGTAATCTTTCAGTACGTTTTACACCTTCGGATTGATCGAGATAAATTTATCTCCGATATCAGTTATTACAGACCGATCATAAATGTCAGAAGCGCTGTAGTGTAACTGGAAATGGTCGTGTAAATCACTCCCACCCAAAACTCTGTTGGTACACAGCCAGAGCTAAAACGTAGTGTCTGTGAACACTAACTTAACAACAGTAAATAATAGAAGCTTGTACGACGCCACACATTCGTGGAAATGAAAGATATACTGTATAAGAAAGATAAAGAAAGATAATCTTGTACAATACACTTAATCTGTATAACCAAAATAACCTAATTATGATACAGAAAGGAATATTTAAGCGCATTTAGTCACTAATCTGTTTTTATACACATTTAAAATGTTTCAAAACCCAAAACTAAAGCAAAATTAAGAACACCTCCTATCTGAAGAGTTGTCTGTTAAGAGACATTAAGGTATTTACTGCGGCAATGCTTTAAGCGCATTGTCAAAGAGAGATGCAGTTTCTTTGTAGTTTTGAGAGCAACCACGAGATATTTAAGAGGCCATGTCAGTGTTTCAGGCGCAGGTATGCAACCTGCATTAACTCCATATAAATACAGGCTAATTTTACGTTCTCTATAGCAATAAGAGTATTACACATATTAACGTTATATTCGCACTATATCAACGACACAGTGGTTCTGAATAGATCTGCGTTCTGCAAAATGGAGCATAACAAACGGTTACATTAGTAACGTGATACTAAAAAAAGTTTCGTAAAATTTGTAGCAACCATTGTTTGTACTTGACTTCGGCAAACGCAGCGAAAATAAGAACGACTCTGTCTCTTATAAAACGTGAAGATAATGTTGATATGTGTAATACTATTATTGCTATATAAAACGTAAAATTATCCTTGGTTTATATGGAGTTAATGCGGGTTGCGTACATGCGCCTGAAACACCTGACACGGCCTCTTAAGAGGGTGTGGTAGATAAACAAACGCTGAAAACATCAATTGTATCATACTCATTTTTCGAAGCCATAAATGATAAAATACAAAACGACAGGCCTAGATAATGACATTTGCCAACTTTATGAGTAAATATTTACCCAGAATTACTCATTCGTTACACGTGATCTCTTGCGCCGGAGTTAAATGCACGAGGTTCCGGCGTCAGAGATTGTGCCTCAGAAGTTCGTAACACTGCAAACAGTTTTGTTGAAACGCTGGCTAAAACTGTTGTTTAGGATTGCTGTTTTTTGACTTTCGCGAATAAGCTTCAAGAAACCTAGAATTACAGATGGATACTTTTAGCGTTGAAATATGTGCCACGCCCTCCTAAATTTAATGCTGCAAATCTTGCATCATCGCATATTTTGATAGAACGTACTGCTGTACTCCGAAGAAAGTATATAAATGTTAAGGACGTTGAGCCATAAAAATTAAAACGTTTACATCAGATAACATGTCATTTCCAAAAATTAAAAAAAGAATTAGGTCCCATAGTTTTAGCATAATCACCTATCAAAGTCACAAAATGGCAGTTGCGGTGTAGCCAAAATAATAAATAATAATTAACTTGCAAAACAAGGTAATTCATATTGATTCTTAATGATGTGAGCTACTTCTAAACTCTTTTGTAAACACAATGCACATTTTATTTTTTTAAAAATTGACTAAAATTAGTAAATTTTTGCATAACTTTGACTATTGGCTACTAACGAAAATTTCAATACTAACTTTTGTCAAACATGTCATGAAATGCATTGGTAAACGGACTATCGGTTACTGTAATTTTGAATTCATTGATTAATTACTTATGATTTTGGCTACACCACTATGGGACCTAATTTTTTTTTTATTTAAGGAAATGACGTGTTATCTAAAGTGCAGAAGTTGAACAGTGTTTGGTACAAATATAAAAAAATTAAATTTTACGGGTCCAACGCCCTTAACTATAAAAATTGCGTTATAATTAGCCTACGAGTTCTTTCTTTAAATTCTCATACCTTCGCGGGCAAATACGTGATTTATAAGAAAATTATGTACATAACAGTACACTTGGAATACACAGCAACAAATTTCAAGCGCCTGATAACGTGCCTGATGTTAGTCTCGCTAACTCACATTACTATTTTCAATGCACTCCACGTTACCGTAATTACGTAACGTCGCCGAATCATAAAATCTTCCGAGAATAGTTAGTGAGAGCGTGAACAAACATTTAGACAAGCTGTAACAATTCCTGCCGAGAAAACCGTTATAAACTCGACACAAGTCATACTGCAAACGTACCGATTTCCCACAAAAACTTCAAGGCACACCCGAGTAGACTCAACAAGATAAAAACAAACAGAACATTCTCAATTAAAAAAGAAATCATCTGTTAGAAATTACTGCCACTGAAATCGTCCAAAACACATTTCGTGCTGGAAATAGCGTTTGAGATTTCCAATAACTTCATTTGTGTAGAACATCGATACCATTTTCTATTGCTTAGAAATCTCCCACAATTCATAAAGTATGTAAAAATTAATCTGCTAAAACCATCTTCGTTTAATACCAAGTCATTTCGGACGACAATTAAACAAGGTACATTAAATAAAGCCAATTGGACATTTAGAGAAGTTAGTACGGATAGGTTTATTAATTCTGCAAATATTCCATTACTGTAAGCGGGAGTAATTTCTGGACACGAAATGCGACCTCTTGGACACGAATTGTTCTGGACAAGTAAGGCAACCCTGGACACTAAGGTGAATCTGGCAGCGAACTTGGAAATAATACCCGAGCGGCATGCCTTCGCGTCACAGTAGCTCCTGCTGATAACAATCAAGTAAAGCCACATCAGCGGGATATTGCATTTCGTACCGCCTGCAGAGACGAATTGTTTTCTTTCAGAATGTTATAGTTATGCTCTCTTGAGCTGGTCGTCTAAGGATATTTCAATAAATTATGTATAAGATAATTTTTCTTGAGCATGAGAGATTTTTTGGTTGTTGGTGTCCGAAGTTCAGCGAAGCCGAAGAATCGACCACCAGTGCGCGAATGTACTAGGAGCAAGCGATATTGGTGGTGGCGAGTGAGGACTCTGTGACGTCGGAGCAGGAGAAGAACCGGCGTAAGGTCAGGAAGAACATTAAGAGGGCTAAGCGATCGGTGAAGAACACGTGTAAGGAGAGACTGGTAAGATTTCTGGAACAGTGAGAGAGAAGATGCATGTGAATGGTAGTACAATTTGTATCGACGTACATTACTTCTTCAGTCGACATTTAAAAGTGTAACTACACACCTGCACACAGCAACAGAAAATGTAGATTGTAGTGTACGAGTGGCCTGGAGTGTCAATCAAATATGTAAATTAGCAATATTCTTTTATTTCAGTTATAATTAATAATTTCGTTTATAATTAAAACATTTTCCATATATTAAGAGCTCATAATACGTAAATGATCTTCAAAATTGTTTGCCAAAATCTCCTAGTTTTCAGAAGCCAGCATAAAAAAGTCTCAAATAAAAGTTTTTCCCAGCTTTGTGCGCAAAAATGTGCTTTCCCAAAGCGAGCCGTTTGTAACAAAACATGTACAACTCCAAATGTTTATATGTTTCACTCCGACGCAATTCTTACGAAAAAAAAAACGTCGCTCTAGCCAAATACATTCTCACAAAGTTGGTAAAATGTACCTAGGATAGTTTATTACGTATTTTCTATATAAATAATAATCAAAAACATGTACATTTCATTAAATAAAATTCAGTTTTACTATACTGCGGTTGCATACTGCTGAAACGTACGGCGTAAAATACGTATACTGCGTTTATTGCGTTTATTACTTGCACTGCTACATTATTGACAAGTGGTGTGACGATACGCACAGAAAAACCAAAATTTTAAATAGCCTGTCTTTACAGTAAATATGAAACATACCTTATTTGCTTAAGCTGGATATTTATTATACACGTTTGAAGTAGCTCCATTGCCTCAGTGGTACAAAGTATCTTACAACAAATCTACAAACATTCAGGAAATATCTTCATCCTCGTCAACGTTGTCGATATTATAACATTTAATAACGTCCCTTGATAGAAGCTGTGTTGTTTACGAGCTTTCCGCAGGAATCGTAATAAACAAATGAAAGCATTATTTACGGCAACCAACTTAGTAGCATATAAAAATCGAAAGATAAACTGGCTGCAGAAAGAAAACATGCAGTTGATATTGTAACACGTTATACTTACAAATTTTCTTCCAAGTTAATGCTGCAAAGGCAAGGCGCTGCTAGACAGCAACAAATGCATAATTTAATACTGCATGGAATATTGTTCAACTTTCGGACACTGCTTACGACTTTTCCACCACTTAAAATTAATGTTTTCTTTAATTTTTACCTCTCGTAAATGTAACTAAAATTTCTTTTTAATTTAATGAAATTTGCAATTTAAGTCCCACAAATAAAATAATTCACACAAGAAAAAATTACCACGTATACTTTATTAATACGGAAATGACAGGTAGAAATATTTTGTAAATTTAAAGAATGGGGAAAAACTTTTTTGTTTGTACTCTAAAAAAACCTGTCTCCTTATATTTTACAGAAATGCGACAATTACAATAAATAAAAAACTGATACAAGCAAAGGCCTCTCAAACTATTTACACACACTACAGAAGCATTAGGTCCAGTACCAAACATTACGTCTGATTATTCGACACACTCGCCAACTTCAATGTTCGGAAATGCCAAGAATGCATAGCAAAATTCGCAATATTAAATAATCGTTAGTTGTAGTATTTACTCGACAACACAATACATTCAGATAAAGTAAGGCAGGGGTTGCTCGGAAATGACGTACGAGCCGCGCTTGACCCTGGGGCTCGCGGTAGGTATTTATCGACTCGTCAATATTGTACTGGGTCAAGGACGGAGGTTGGGACGACACGTGCGTGTTACACAGCTCGTATCTGCGCTGTACGCGGCACACGGCAGCAGCGTGCAAGGTTCCCGCTGAACCATTTTTACTTTACCACTTTAATCGGTGACAACTTTGTTGTGGGAACGTCTGTAGAAAAGTTCATTATGCACGTCTCAATCCGAGTTCCATATACAAATGGTTAGTACATTTTGAAATACGGCAATCTGAAAAAGGCAGTTTTAGCTATGTTGGAGGGCTTAGAAACAATGTTTGTAATGAGCATGGTTTCTAAATAACTACATTCCGACCTTGTTCGGAGTGTTTTTCTTTTCGTACGTTGGCACACTAGGCGCGTGTGGAATAGTTTATTTAAAACCTTTTTACAAACACTTTTAAGCGTGTGGTAGGAGGCCCTCTTAAAGAGTATCCATTCACCTTTAAGTGTTCAACGCTCTGCAGCGAACATACTGCAAAAAGTGGAGAAGTCGCCAGTTTACCCAATCCGCACCTTCATTTGAATTCCTTGTTGAAGGATGTATGAAAAATTCATAACTGAACCTTGTGAACGATTTTAAGTGTTACGTACTTTAATATTTTCTGGTGGTTTTTAATACTGAACAAATATAGAAGTATTGTTTTATTTGTCACACATATGTTAAAATAGGCACAATAGTGAGTGAGCGAGTGTTTTTTGGTCAGCACTTAACAACAAGGTCTTTAGCGCTGGTGAGTGGTGACATGAGGTGTGTATGCATCAGTAGTCAAGGGGGGGGGGGGGCGAGAAAACCCACCAACCAACGGCATCGTCTGGCACGATTCCCACAAGGAGTCTGCACTCTCTGCTCTCAAGTATCCCGGCAGAGCGAGGTGACGCGCAACAGTAACACGTTTAACTAGTATACGGGAGGACCACGCATTTGATTATCGTCTTCCTGATTTCGGTTTACCAGTTGTTTGTTTCCTCTCGCTGTCGACGAAACGTAAAGCCCACTGTCTCATTCGCTCACTGGAATTTCGAGTGAACAGAGAGAGAGAAAAAAAACACTAGCTTTTACTGTCAATAAATTAATCCATGTAGAATTGGAATTCCCGCAAGGAATCGAACCCGGATCGCCTTTGTGGAAGGCAAATGTTCTGACCACTCGGCCACCGCGACCCCAGGGACAGTAGTCGTATTTCTTGTCAGCACTGTCTGGCTGTTCCTACAACAGTATTTCTTCTTAAGAAGGAATAACAAAGCATATCTGTAACACTGATACTTCTACACTACAGATAGAATCGATAACCAAACAGAACTGTTGTCCTAATTTAATCTAGTAACTACAGTAATACTTTTCTTTCAATGTGCAGGTGAAATGAAGTGTACTCAAAAAGAAAATAATAGTTGAGAATAAAATTATTAACAACGGTAAAAATGTTTTCTGTCATAGGCTAAATAACATTTAAGTTGAGTACAGCGGATATAAATATCGGAGACGAACCTTTTCTGTGCGCCTACCTCCGCATTGAAGGAAGAAGCAGTTATTTAATTTTACACCAGAATGAAAGAAGTTTGAAGACTAAAATTATATATTCATTTCCCGTATTTGCTCGCTTTTAATTAGTCGACGTAGCGCCGTAGATGGAACAATACTGCTCAAACTTTCACGGCTACTTTTACTGTTACCTGCGACCGTTACAAAAGGGCCGGTACAAACAGTTGTCGCGCCGTACTGCAGATACGCAAGGGCTTACATTTATGTTATCCTGGATAAAAAATAACCACCCGGCTACAAAAGTTGAGTGCTCACTTCGCCTCAGCGCTGTTATGCTTTGATCTCACTCTTTCCCATTTGCATGAGTTTATACAACTTCTCAGACCGGAGAATTCTACGTGTCGCTAGCCAGATAGAGATCCTGAGGTTAATGCCCGAGTACACACTGCTACTACTAGTAACTTTTCTTGTAAACTCCGGGAGTTCATTCCATGGACATCTAACAGCCGTCGTGGTAGTCTATAGCGATTCCCGAAGAAATTTCCTACACTACTTAAACTGTGTGAAACACTATAAATTGGAAGAATGGAAAGAAAAAAAAACATCTGACAGTTACGAGGCACTTCGCACAATAAGCACATAAAAAAGAGCCATTAAAAACGCGTATCGCACACATAACTACAAGTCTGTTTTGGTTGGGTAATAAATCAAGCAACAATTCAGATGCAGAGGCATAACAGCGTTGAGAACTGCGTCCAATTCCAAATGGCATGGCGGCCTTTTGTAGTTCCAGACAATAGCTCCACAAATAAAACATAGTAAATTTATTATTTCAGATTTTACTCTGCGCGAAGAGCAGCGATAACTAATTACTTAGCGAAAATATAACGATAGGAAATTTTAACACTCCGACATAACATCCATTAAAAACAATAAACAAGAGTTATAATAATGAAGCAAAGTAATTAAAATACAAGTCATAGATGACAAAAAATCTTTTAAAAATACGGGCCCTACGGTACATAGCGGGTTTGCAAAATATGTCAAAAATGCGTAATGCTAAAATTAGGATAAAATCAAATAAGGAGGATATCAAATGCGGCAAGTCTTCATATTCTACTTTACATTATCAGCTACGTTATTGTAAGTAACAAAGTGCATCATATTTGCAGTTCCAAGACGGAAGTGTGTTAGCAGAAGTGATGCGCGGGTATAGTACATAACAAAATAAACATCCTCCTCTCCGGAAGGTTATTGTAGAATCTCTAGCTTATAGTCGTTGTGAGGAGCAACTGTAAGTGGAAAATACCGCAATAAAGGTTTATCAGTTGCCAAAGTAATAATACTCGACTCGTGTGACGAAGTACAGTAACTGTCGTCGGGGTCGCTGGTATATATGGTGCTTCTTTCCGACGAAAACAGGGACTTGGTAAACAATTAAGATAAGGGACTTAACGTCACAATCATTTCAAATCTCCAGTTAACTCTACTTTGTTGGAAAGATCGCCCATCCAAGGTTGAATCATATATTCCACTTGAAGGCCAACTCAAGCATATTCACTGTAAACAAACACCTCCAGTGAGATTTCAAAATACTTAAACAACATATGTAAAAACCCAAATACAAGTATTTTTTATTTTTAATTTAATTAAATTAATATTTTAAGGAATAAATACCAATGAGTTCTGCCCATCACTGGAGCATTGTCACTTTTTATATTTTTTATCACATTTAAATTGACCTTAAGCATTATAAAAATTCATTATCGTATTTCAAACGTCATCACTGCTCATTTTGTAAACGGGTACACGAAGAATCCCTATTAAGTCTGCCATCCCAAAACAACACAATATAAATATTTTTTTTTCTTTTGACGTCCTCAAAACATTAATCGACCCAAAACAATTAGTTGCGTCTCTGACGGTTTAAACTCGCACAATAGCGAGGCAGGTGTTTTAATAACAAATGGTAATTTAAGGCGACTGCTTGGTATGCGGTTTAAATTCTTTGAAGTTTGTTAGAAAGTAAGTTTGTTTACCAAACCACTAAACGCGTGCACCTATAATCCCGATTTACGAATTGTAGACACATTTCAGACGAGTGCGGAATATCACTGTAAAAATGCTACGCACATAGCAACACACTTTTGAGGCTTCCCAGCCCGCCATAACTAAAATTGCTTTTCGCGAACGCCGTGCTTTGAGATTTGTATTTGAAATCCAGATATCAGTAAACTGGTACAAATAATTAATCCACAAATAAAATTACGTGATTACCGCTCTAAGTCTCGTTGTAAAAACTGTTCCAACGGAAAGTTTGCACGCTATTCGAGAGCTTGGCGTATAACGGCGATACAGCATTAGACACGTGTGTCATCTTCACCCTTAGCGTTCGCTTGCTTCCGTACCACGACTACAGACAAGCGGTGTGCGAAAATTCAGCAGATAGAAATTTATTGAAAAGCTGCCGAACATGCAGGATGTCTATTTACGAACAGCTTTTAAAAAAATGTTACACACATATATACATATTTAAGGTCTCCAACTGATACTTTTTCGCGGTTATTTTTACATATGAATGGCTTAGTGCAGAGTAAAAAAGTGTATGAATTTGTAGCACAATTTTATCTTTAATATTAGAACATGTAATTATGAAGTCATTGCTGAATGTCTAGTAGAGATGCACGCTATTGACCATAAGACTGTGCGTCAGTTCAGTAACTAGCGCCTCCCTGGAGGCTAGTGCGAGGTGTGATGTGCGCACCTGTGTCGCCCATAGCATTTCAGCACTTCAAGGCCTCAGACGGCTAAATACGTCCACACTTGGGTAACTGCGTCGGTATTTGTCTGCTTGTTGGGAGATGTCAAACATACACCATTTTCATATTGCAATAATTGGTTGGGACCGAAAAACACAAGGGAATTAGAAGACCTGCAGCTGACACGTGCGTCTTAGTTCACATTGCTATAAAAGCGTGTTTTTAAAGCTATAATTTTATGCCATGATTAGTTGAATCTAACAGGTTGGAAATAACCTTTATATTTCAATATTTTCAACTTTTCTGTTGATTTTGCTACAAATGCATGTTAATTTTATATAAAGTAAAAATTTATCGTGTGGTCCAACAAAATCAAATTTGTAAATTATTATTTATTTAATATTAAAATGGTCCATCAAAATTTTTTGGCTCTAAAACAATTGTTTCTGTAGCAGCCAGGCGGATTTTTTTTCTCTCTTGAGCGAGAATACTAAGGCCATAGCTACGAAATTGTATACCTATTTCAAATAATTCGGACATCAGGAAGTAGGTGAAAATTCAACAGAAAGAGTCTACATTACACGCGAGTGCGTTTACAAACTAAAATTAAATTTGGATTTGTTAAGATAGTTATGAGTCTTTCGATAGTTTCTCCTGGCAAATATAATCTACACTTCAACACGACTGGAATAAAGGAATAATTTGATAAGTAATTTCATACTGACATAAACCAAAGTATGGAAATAATGTCGATATAAATATTCGCATAGCACGAGCTCATTGCATTAAACTTATTGAACCCGTTTGTTATTTACTATAGGTAACAAATGGTCTGATAAACGCAATTCAGTACATCTGTGGCTGAGATAATGCGTATCAATATCACATAGAAATCTTTTCTTGGGTGCAAGTAATGTTGAAGACTCGATGAACATTCATTTCAGCCGTTTTCGCAAGTACTTTTTTATCCTTAAAGGAAGCCGATGTATTAAAACTATTATATATGTATGTGATGAAAATAGTTTTTACACCGTAGCCTGTTTTAAAATAAATGTGTAAATTTTGCTAATTATCGACTTTAAATAAACTATTTTCAACATTCATATGGGACTGTTTCACAATGTACTATCCCATTTAGAATTTTAAAGTATTAGCAAAAATCATAATCAATAAGAGACGGTGGCATTGTATACCAAATATGATTTATTTTCTGTGATTATTTATATATATTTTTATTTCATTAGCGTTCAAGACCTAGCCTGATAATCAACCTTTTATACTTCCTAGCGTGCAACAATTTTTACACTACACGGCCGGAGTATTTTGAATCAATATCAGGAGAATCTGTTTGCAACATACTTTTTCAATTTAGAAGAACAGAAAGATTTCCGACGGCAATAAACAAGACCGTATAGCTCCGAAATAATATTTACAACTAGTAAATTTAGTTGCAGCCTCCGAAAACAACAACGTGCCTCGTTTAACACACATTATTTCACGCATGAAACCTGGTTAACTTCGTTACAAAATCATTACACTTAGTAGCCTCCATTACGCATATCTCAACCAGTTTGACTAAATGGAAATATCAAATAATATTTAGAGACATTACTTGCCCGGATTCCGGCACTTGAGTTATACTATACAAAGCAGCTATATGATCAAGGAAACAGAAATAAACCTGATTTCGTATTTATGAGTTTCATGTACACGTAGGTACTCGTTCTAACGAGTCAATTAGCGAAGTATATCCCAGAAAGCATCCCGGCTTTTCTCAGAGTCCAACTTTGTAACGAATGTAACCTAGAAACAGAAAATATATATTTGACAAATAAATTCAAATTACTAAAAGGTTTTACTGAAAGGAAATAAAACTTTTAGCCTTATGTTCATATGAGCTTGCGTATTAAATTCGGACTGAAGTTTCTCGTGTCGTAACCGATTTGCATGAGATCGGCAATCGTCCCTGCGAGTTCGCGACCCTTTCATATGATCCTATAGTAGAAAAGTTCCGAGAGATTTTTCCTCTTGGAAGGCGTCGTTGGACGGACTGATTGGCCCTTTGACAACCAATCAAATCACTGCCCCACGCACCTGCCGTCCGGCGTGTTAGCGACCGGACTGTGAGGGCGGAGAATTGTCGAAGAATCGGTCTCCCTCGTCCACTCGTTGTCGGATCCTCCAGCGCGTAGGTGGAGAATCACGTTGAGAAATGCAGGAAAACGTTGACTCGAGTACAGAGTATCCGTGCATGATATAACAGGAAAACGTTTTATACTCTGTTTTACATAACGCCAGTAAATTTTGACACATTTACAAGTATTTACTTTGTGCGTTGCGCATTTTTTTGGGTACAATATTTAGTCGACAATTTTGGTTCAAAGTAAACCAAATAGTACGACCATTCCACAGTAGCCTAAGTACAACACTTTTTGGCTAGTACCGAAATTTTTTTAAATGTTAACATTAAAAACCCAGATAACGGTAAAAATTTGGTGAAATTATACGAAACACAGTATAACTCGCACTCTGCAAGGTTGCCATAGGGGAAGAGAGCCCGACACGATTAGAGTGAAGAAATTCAGGATTACAGTTCTGAGACAGGATTAAAAGACGCTTCAACTTCAGACTAAAAAAAAACTGAAAACTACTAAAATGATAAAAAAAAAAATTTAATGGCAACATAAATTACACAACAAAGAAAAAAAATTTCACCCATTTGCGTTTTGAAACAATTTTAAAGCTGTGATATTTTGAAACGTATTTTGTGCCTTCATTTAAATTTATGACAGTATCACGCTATTTTTTTCTTCCAGAATATAAGTACTTTCTGGAGGAAACATTCTCAGCATACGAATAGCCGACTCTTCTTGTTTATTATATATACAGTTATGACACTGAGCTCCATTACATATAGTTAATGTCCTGACTTGAAATAAGCTGCTAACGTCTAGTTTGCGACGAATGACTTGTGACTGACAATTAGTTCCGAGCGCATGAACAATTATACGTCGATACGCAGTCTTCACATTTCACAATTCTCGACAGCGACATTTTTCAACCAGGTCGACTTGCACATGGGAATGTGTTACTGAGCTTTGTTACAAAATAGGCCCTTATAAAACTATAGGAGATTTTGTAGTTGAATTTACATGTAAAGAAATTGAGAAAAGGTTACTTTAAATGAAGATTACTTCAACTACTCATTTAAATTTACAAAAATTTTCTTTCTGTGTAAAAATGGCATAAGCGGTTGTTTTGGATTAGTTTTATACAGAAACTTCAGAATTGTTTTAAAGCAAGATCATACTTCCATCTGTATGAACAAGTTATAGAACATACAAATACTCAATCTCAGTTTAGTTGATTTGCCGACGGAATACTGCACTCTATTTTTGGCCGGTGAGCGCGCCGTGCGATAAGTCAAATGGCCAGTCAGTAAACGTCTGTTTCAGTGCCCACGCGTTCCAATGCACTGATGGTGCAAAATAGTCGCAGATTGGCCGAATTCTTGACTTCAAGTACACTGCAGAAGTAAATCAGCACCTGCCAAAGTGACTTTTTTGCGGAGCTAATATAAAGTCGTCATTCTTGCAAACATGATATAAAATGAACTCTTAAGCAGAGCTGCCAGTTCCACTTTCGATACAGAGCTATAGATTACGGCCACGGCCGCTAAATTTCCCACATTAGGTAGGTACCCCGCCGAGATTCTAACCAAGATTACAGTTTTGGGAGGTGAGTGGTATGATCGTTACACAGCTGCGGCCCTATCCAGTTTTAAGAATATTCACTCAAAATCTGCAGAGTTACCAGCAACTAAGAAAAATTGACAAAAGTTCAGACAAAATAACTTACATTTATTATTTTAATGAGAAACGTATTAAAATGGATTAATTTATATTTGGCAGTTTAGTTCTGCTACAACACACATCCGGAGCCACATCGGCAGGCGGAGATCGATCTCTGTGTGCAGGGGTACGCGATACAGGTTTTACAAACTGGCGCGTTATAATACGAAATGTGTGCAATTTGAAAAATGGCGTGCAATTAATTGTCTTATTTCAATTTGGCGTGGATTTTCGTGCATTAGGATTATATATCACAATATTTTTATATACTGCCATTTTTAATATTGGTCTACAGTACGCTCTTAATAAGCCAGTAACCCTTATGGAGCTATATATTTGCTACACCAAGAGAAATACGAGTCTTCCAACTGTAGAAGAAATTATTATTTTGGATGTTAAAATTAATTATGCCAGTAGTCACACGATAGTTGGTAAAATTTTCTGAAACTATTAAAAAAAGTTTGTGTCTGTGGCACGGTCGTAGAACAGGTCTGGACACTCGCCTATCTATCAATGTATTTTGCTTGACCTCCTTGTTTGGCTGTAGTTCGTCAGATATCAAGAATGTTGTACTTTTTGGCGCTGTAATTCGGGCTGTCGGACTCTAACTCCGCCCACTTTTTTCTATGGTTAACATTATAAAGTCAATAAAGATTTCTGGAGCCATGATTTAAAATTGTGCGCGAAGGAATTATTTCATATATTGATAAAAAAATACGTTTTGATAAATTGTTTATCTTAGAAAATGGAAGTGGGCGGAGTTTGAGTTCGACCGCACGGATTACAGCGCCAAAAATGTATAGCATTATCGGTAATTTGGTGAACTACAGCAAACAACAAGGGGTCAAGTTTACAGGCGAGTGTCCAGACCTGTTCTTCTATGGCCGTGGTCTGTGGTAATGTATAGCGTGATATAATATTTACTTGGCTAAGTTACATACACTGTAAACGCTCCCAACTCAGCAATTTTCGACTTTTAGGAAGTGTATCATGGGAACAATCATCGTGTGGTTTCATTTAGCTACCGTTAGATGATGCTTGCACTTTCAGACAAAATAATCAAAATAAATCGTGTAATTTGGTATTGGTAATAAGTTGATAATTTGTTTTTTTAAATAATTGTATTTCACAATACAAAAAAAAATTACCTTTAGTACTACTGCTTTGTTGTGGTGTCTTATGTGTTGTTTTCATTTATTGATTGCCATTAGAATTTTACTTATGTTTTCTATTTGATAATGATAATACGTATTACAATTTACTTTCAAGTTTTTAAAAACATTTTCGTATGATAATTTTAACGACTTTCTATACATGGAATACGTATCGACTTGCTGTACATGGAATAGGTATGATGTATTTTTGGCTACCATGTGTCACACTTCAAGTGACACATTTTAAGTTGAAAGCATTTCAAAAGAAATTTAAAATTAAATAACACCTTGTGATTAAACAGTAAAGTGAATATTGTGTGCTTGGCTGAACATATGGGCGTGTAGTGGTGTGTATTTTGATCTTCAGGGTCTCGATTCTGCCAACACTGGCCTGATCATACGCCGACGATGCCTCTGTGTGTCGTACGTGTAGTTACGCGGGTCAAGTCACGGCTCTTCAGACAGCAACGATCGACTCTATGCCGCGACAAAGCAGCATGCGACCTGACTGGATAAACCACTTCAAAAGCACTCCATTCCCACGTTATGTGCGCAGACATTTATGGCTTATTACGATGGCCTTTGATCAATACCCTCTAAATCACTTTGCTACGAACTGCGATCTCAAGTCAAAACCACTCTGACATCGTGCAATGTTTGCAGGATATGCCATAATTAATTTGGATCGTAAATTACATAGATGGTAATAATCACATCTGTTATGATACATGGAACATCTGACCTGGAAACTTAAGTCATTTGATATAAGAGTATAATTTATAGCTAACAGTACAACGTAACTGTAATGATGAATTTCATTTTGTAGTGAAAATGTTCAACTCGAAAAATATAGGTGCAAACATCTGCACAAATTTTTACAAGAAGACTTTCGTAGTTATTATTACAATTCTGTTAGTCTACGATAACGATTTTTCTTTAAAAACCATTAATAGTTTATTATTTCTTGTTTCTCAAGGCTCATTTGGGGTGATGAATACGTACGTATCTTCTTACGAGAGTGTATGTATCCCTTTTCGAAAAATTTAACTTTAATAGCACCGACACGATTTCTGTTAATCTCATCAATTTAAACTTTAAAAACTGTCCTAAGCCTTTAAACCTTTCCTTTTCATTACATAAATAGAGATGACTACCCTTATATTGCATATTTGCCGTCAGGCATTGTGAACATTTCATGTTGTCTATTCGAGCTGTACATCGTAATGAACAAAAATGTCCTCTTGTTCAAGCTCCTAGAATATCTACCAGAAATATACACACAACTGCCGTTACGACAGGAACACAACACTTGCTATATAAGCAAACATGTTACTTACGTAAGACATTTTCTTGTACGTGCGTCGTGTTTTCAGAAAAATGCAACCTCTGATGCAGTTGTTTAAATGCATTTCGGGAACTCCAAGTCAAATTAAAAATCCTAGGCTCGGTCCGGTAAATTTATCAACACATTTCGTGATGCAGTTTTTTTCCAAGAAAAAATCATCAACTTGAAGTAACTACAAGAGTCGCGGAATTAACTTTTAACACCACTTAATTTCTGTAGTTCAACGAAAAAACTAATAAACCATTCCAAAACGTATTGTAACTTTCAGATAGTACTCAAACTGATGTTACGTTGTTGACTAAATTCAGCTTTATTTTTCTCTCGAATAAAATTGGTTGCCATTTACTGACTCACGCCTAAGTTTTTGTGAACTTAACTTCGATGGATTAACGACATTGTTTTAAAAAACCTGTGTCACGGGTTGCATTTTCCTGAGTGCACGGCGCACGTACAACACAATTCCTTCGCGAAGTACCACGTTTGCCTACATACCAGGCGTTAATATTTTCACAGCATTTTTCTGGTAAACCGTGTATACTCGAAAAGAAACTAATAAAGTTCGTTGTATGACAAAGATAACACTACTAGCTGAAACCTACGCAAGTACATCGAACATGAAAACATTCGTTCATACTCCCTAACACAAATTATTCACTTTGTAGAATCTATTACAGAATTTTGTACATAGACAGCTGGTCGGTGTTATACATAAACAGACCAAGTGCCAATCATAAGTTATGTACACCATATTTTTCCTCTTTGAAACAGTCATACGAAATGTATTTTAATCCTTTAACCTTAAACTATATATGTTTACTTTCTAGGACTGAAATACTTTTTGAAAGACCGACAAACTTCCAGCATGTTTTACTGCTAACAAAACTTGGCACATGGTCTGTTGCCGCATAACACCATCCAGTGGCGCATGAAGCGAGGAGTGTGATGCGTGCAGTATCAGCGAGGGACGAGGATGGGGACAAAGACCACGTGACGACATGGCGCTAGCGGCTCCGGGCAGAGCGGACTAGCAAGCCCGGAGCGCAGGCCAGGAATATCGGGCGGCCGGGGCTCCCCGGAGCGGGGGCGGGCTCGCAGGCCCAGAGGCCAAGGCTGCGTCCTTGACACCGGCCAGCCACCTGCTGCGCTCCTGCCTCCCTCACTCCCGACACCACAACTCAACCTGTTAGCGCCGGGCTAAAGCCTTGTTTACCAAGTGCCGGTCTCTCTAATCGTGCATTTTCCTTTATCTCTTTCCAGTTATAAATTCGACAAGATTTGTTTCAAAATATGTCGGTAAAGCGTACCTTTAGCTACGCACATTTTATATGAAATATTAAGACGTAATTATGAAATATTTTAGAGTAAATAACGCTTAGTACAAATTAAGTCCAATAGATCGCACCTAATCATCAAATGTAATGTTTCTATATAAAACATTATCAGAAATAAGTCACAGCCTTTACTTTTTGTACGAATTTGAATAATTTTAACAAAAGAGTTGACAAAACCTTTCAAGGACAACTTACTGATCATTACATTTAACATTACACTCGGAAGCGTCAGCAATTTTGTAGGCGTATGTGATCACGGAAAACGGGAAAATTGCATTTTATTATTTTATTAAAAAATGCACAATCATCTCGTTAATCTGCTGGAAAAACTTAATAAGTTTATGACTGAATTAGTGCGATTAATTCCACTTATTTTACTTAAGTAAAACTAATTTAGATCACTTTTATGCAATTCGGATTAAAACTTCTTTTTACCGGGCTAACCTCGTGACTTTTCATAACTATCTAGAATTGTAGGAGAACAAATAAATTGCAAGGATTAATTTAACAACTTCTTAAACAACTCTCAAATCTTTTTTAAAATTCACAATAATGCTTATAGCCTAGTGTAATAAAACTATTGACTATGATGTCACTTTATTAGATACGTAAACATCCTATACGTTTTTCCACCATTAACAACCATATCAATTGCAACGGTTGTTTCCTTATCCATCATTATGCTTTACTCTTCTTAGGGTAAAAATATAATCTCTCGAGTCAAGCTACGGACATACACGACTAGACACAATTTTCCCAATTTAGGGTGACTTTATAGCATGCATTATCTAACTGTAAAAATAATTCATGGTCACAAATAACTACGCATTCTTCACATTAAGAAAATTTCTTCGTAAAGAACACAGACTTGTTAATGAAATCAAACTTTGTTAAAAAAAAAGTATTAAATTGGGGTCTTGGTACCAAGACGCCATCGCTGATATAAAGTTACCACAAATTACTGTCACTTCAGAAAATTTATAGTTTCGAGGACACTATCGTTTTGTGTGTTTTACAAGTTTGTCACGACGGCAGTCGATATTTTATCGTTCTAAAATTAACCTGTAACCACACACACTGAATATTTTGTCTTGTAATGTGACTGGCACTTCACACAATGTTTCCAAATAACAGTACTGGACTCTTGCCAGTTTAGTTGTCCCGATTTTAACAGCAATTACATAGAAATGTGGCCGTAAACATAACTGCAGGAAGTCTGTCTTTGTAAAGGCTTTTCCGGCAAGAAACAGCAGTTTTCCACTTCAGCCGAGTAAATCTTTCCTTCGAAGAGTACTGATAAAATCTTGACAGCGAACTCGGATAAACTTCACTTGTTCTTTCGTAAAGCGAGGTGGATGATTATAAAACATTTGCCTCGTAATCAGGAGGTCCAAGCTATCCTGATATCAGTCCTCCGTGGTTGTTCCGATATCATTCCAGGCGACATAACAGCAAGACAGCAGAACTTTGTTAGATTCCACACTTGTATAGGCCAAGTCTGGCGAGAGGGTTAGATAGGGAATGTGCGACATATCTAATACAACTAATAAACAATATACCTAGCCGAACATGCAACAGCCCTAACGTTCGAGAAGTTAAGGCATACTGACAGAAACTCATCGTGTGATAAAGACGTAGTGAGACACAAAATGAAATTTTTACTAGAACAAGGGAATTAAATATCATCTTTTCGTCTTCCCTTCCTCGTTAACGGCAGCGGGTAGTGGGAACATAATGACTACGGCTTTGTTAGAATATGCTTCATCAATCTTGTCGCCATTAGCGCTACGTCTTAACGACCACAGCCGAAAGGGAACACAAGAAATTTGTCAAGCCACCAGCGGAAAAGAGGTTCTTTCCAGAATTTTCTCGGCAGCAAGCGAAGGCCGAGGGCTCTCGTTGCTTTTTTTAGGATTTTTTTTTTTTTTTTTTTTTTTTTTTTGTTGCGCATCATCATAAATATTTCCAAGCGCTTACCTTCGCGTTTTGATACGAGAGTACAAAGCGAAATTAAAATAATTTTGTAGCAAATGTAATTAATTTATTATTGTATAATATGAACAATATGTTACCTTTAGATTTTATATTCGGGCGATTCCGTTGCTGTGTTCCCTTTCAAAAATGTTAGATTTTTATTTTAGTCGTGTTGTAAACCGAGACTCCCATGATAGGATAGCGTAGTGTTTCACTTTCTAACTTAGGGTTAGATGGACCTGGTGCATGAGGTGTGCTGTAGCTAGTTACGAAAAGTAACAAAATGATTTAGACATGTGTTGGATTTCAACACATACTTTCCACAAATAAAATAATAGGGCCACCCTTTAACAATCCATTGATAAAAAACTTGAAAACACTGCATGCTAGTTTAGTACTCTGCGCTTAGAGGCGAAGCGCTGTTTAACACACGCATTGGAGTCTACTTGTAGCTTTCCCCGTTCCCGTGCGTCAAATAAAAAAACTGAAGTCCAAATAACTCTTTATACATATGACATCATGCCAGACAACTTAACATAATTTACGTAATGCGAAGAAGTGTATCTCGCCTAGGGCCGATGGCTTTGTTTACATACATGCAATCACTTGCAACCCCCGCTAAATTTTGTATGCGAGAGAATTCATTAATATGTAAATGACTGGGCTTTATGTCTCGTCGACGGCGTAGTGATTAGAGAATATTACTCACAACGTTACTTAAGAACAGGAGAATAGGTCATGCATTGTATTTCAGGAGCCATCCCAGGAGTCGCCTGAAGCGATTTCGGGAAACCACGGAAAACGGAATGGCCAAAGCCGGGAATCGAACCCCAAGTCCTTCCAAATGTTACCGTTGCGCCAACTCGCTCGGCAAGTGTGAGAAGAGTATCGAGTCGCAGACAGTAGCTGTCGTCGGACGTACACACAGGTGGAGTGACGACCTTGCAGAGCGTCAGGTCACATGTCGCAGAGTGACAACGCTCGGTCGAAGGCCGGTGTGCAAGGCCCTCCACCAAGTGCCGGAGATCCCAGCCATCGACCAAGGGAAGTCTTCGCTGGCGCCGAGATGTCCGGCTAAGCTTTCACACACCACCTTCCCACGTCGACGTAGCTTGGCCTTCAGCCTTCCGAGCATGCTGACTCAGTGGTAACCACACGAGATTGTTTCCCGGTCCAATCATCCCCTACTTTCAGTTTCCCTTAAATGTCTCTGGATGAATACTGAGATTATTCTTCTCGACTATAAGTCACACGGTGTCTTCCAGTCCTGTTCGTGATTCTTTACGTCAGCGACTCCATCACTGATGCCTTGGTGTTGAGACAAGCCATAATAGCTACTCGCCATTTTGCCCGTGATTGGATGGCGAGAATTTAATGAGAGGTTATGTAGGCCAACATAGCGTGAACCATTTAACAACTCGGTAACGAAAGGGAAGAGATGCAAACCGTTCTAAAGGCAGGTGTAACATTTTAATACATATGTGAGCACCCAAAGTGGTGTGGCTGAGCGTGATCAGGAGGATTACGGAAGCTGCGAACAAGACGAACAACAACGTACTGTATGCGACATATAGGTCTACATTTGACGCAGTTGCCAAGGCGCTACAATGATAAGAAAAAAAATTTCCAAAAGTAGGCTAACAGTATTTCAGAAATTATGTTGCTGTTTTTCCTACGTCTATATAGGCCCTATGCTGTGCAAGCAACGCTAGCCTTCGTGCCGATTCGTCCCGCGTTTCGAACGTACAATTCTATCTTCCAGCAGAACGCTCACACCAACGTTATGAATGATTTATACACACTACAGCAAACGCCACTGAACGCTGCGACACACCATGCCACTTTATTGCAAGATAGAATAGACAATATTTTAAAGTTGCTGATATGAACAACATTTAACATATGCAAAATGAATATTTATTTAAACCCGTGCAAATACGAGCAAAATTAATCTTTGAAGGTATAATTAACATAAGAGCTAACCTTAAAAATAAATATATTTATCACTAAGTAAAGGAGAACAACGCAAACTGCCGCAATATGATACGATAACATTAATACCGGAAGATTATAAAGAACAATGACGCAACTGAATATATTTGACTTCAAATTGGACAACGAAATAACTACGATGATTTGAAAAATACGACGAAAAGGAAAAAGGCAGAAAGGAATAAATTATATTTCAGCACTTGCACTGTAACAAAACTAACGTTACTAACTTGACAAATTAACAAGTGAGATACTGTTAGGGCGACACTGGCATGTGCATCACATGCCGCATCACCACTATTCTACAAGCACTGAACTACTACTCGATCACGACAACTAGTCCTCCCGTGAGGGGAAGAAGCGTGGCGCTAGTAGTAGGTAGGTAGACACGTCACAGGGAGGGGAAATGTACTGCGCCTGACATGAGTTCATGGCACACGGTCAGTGGAGACGTATCGCGGCGAAAACCGAGCCAGCTGCCTGTGCCACAGTATGATGACCGGTGCTGTAGTATGCCACACTAGTTGCGCACGGTCGTCATGGACAACACAGCGGTAGTTCGCAATTTTCCTGCGTGACTAGTTGTCGTGGTTGAGTAGTAGTATTGTATAAGCTTTCTTTCCAACAGTATTTACTACAACACTAGGCGGTGACCGTATAACATGAGAAATTTGTTGCAAGTTTAATGCGATGCTACTTATATATTGAGTTTGACGAGTATCTAGTTAGTGCATTTCGAGGTACGGCAGTCCGAAGTGTTTTTTTTTTTCTTTTCGCAAATAGCACACTGAAAGAACAGTAATATGCAACATCACACAAATGAGCTACAAGTTACGTATTACATTACATAATTAATAACAACTTTAGCAACAACATTCATTATTTGTGTCACGCTACACAAAGACAGTGATGGTCAGTTCTTGCGCATGTTTACCTCTGCATTCGTTTATAACACAAAGAGATAATGGATAACTACGAAAATGTTAAATGCCAGTGTATTATCCGAACCAATGCAGCGCCCTTCGCATAGCATTACTGGACGACAGTTATGTGTGGCACGATTCAGTGGTATACATACGAACCACTAAAAGTTCAGTAGTAGCGGCGTGACCGAGTTAGGTATCGTTGGCCCGTTCAAATAGAGTCCACCAATAAACGACTGAAGAACGACAAAAACACTAGCGTTCTACATTGAAGACTAGGAAACAGTCAACTTTTCCTGCGATACACCAGCATCCCTAATGACAAAAAGTGTTTTATGTCACAAGAAATACATTTGAACAGTGCCTATTTTCAAAGTTACTCTTATTTCAAATTTGTTAGGAATATCTAGCTTTCAAATGCCTCGCAAAAGTTAGTTTTTTTCACACTTTATACTGTGGCAAAATGATCAATGAACTCTTGAGAGTCATTTAATTGTTTCTACTTACTACTCCGGACCAAGAATAAGACCAGTCGAGTTGACCTTCCTGATTGTGACACCCTGCTGGGTCTAAACATACCGTCCCACGGCCAACAACTTTCGTTTCGTAGAACAAACACATCCTGTCTGAACATACATCCAGTGCATTGAATGCAAAAATCAAAGCTAAATCCGGGACTGGAAGTCGACCATAAACAAGGCGTGGCTGGTAAACGAACCATTACGTAAGAGGAACTAGTTTCCCAGATTATTAGCGTACAAAACCTCAACACTTCAAAGGTGTGAGAGAGAGAGAAAGAGAGAGAAGAGAGAGAAGAGAGAGAAATAAGATTGGCCAGTCCTATTCAAACACTTCATTAAGGGGCCACTCTTAGATAAGCTGCGTTAGTGTGTGTGAGGCAGGAGCAATAAGGTTGCCGTTGACCGACGTATGAAATGCATCATCGCCTCTCAGCGCAAACCACTCAGTAGCGTGCAGTGCTTTACTACTATCCTTTTTCCTATGGGACTTAAAGCGGTGACCACATTATTTTATTTGTGGGCAGCATAGTTCAAAGTCTACGCTTGGTTCTATACTTGTGTTGTTTGAACCCCGTCGTTAATTTTCCATATTCGGTAGTCTGGAAAATATATTTTTGGACAGTTTTAGGAGCCCGAAAATGTTTCTAATAAACGTATTTAACTTTTCAAACTATAGCGACAGAGTTTGAAGTGTGTGTTCTTTTCACAGATAAACAAATATAATGCGCGTTAAATAGTTTCGTAAAAATTTGTCGTCACTCGCTGTAATGCATTTGAAGCGCTGGTAGTGAGGCCTCGTAATGTCGCTGATTTGATTCCGGCAGCAGATACATGGAAATGATTTATTTTCAATTCATTCATACATGGAAAAGGAGTTCAGCATAATAAATTGCTATTCTAATAATTTGGGGTTCATTTGCACAGTTTATTTGTTATGAAGAGTCTACAATCCTCCATATCCTTTCTCGACGTAATGTTGACAATGCCGCACGCTAGAGAATACAACTGGTATGAATTGCTTGCCAAATATGGGCATGGAAACTGCAGCAACTTAGAAATAATAGTATAAAAACGTGCTAAAGATATTAACTCGGACTCTTGTCAACATTCAGACATCTCGGGATAACTCGCCGTCTTATGTTACCATTTCCTCAAAACACATGTCCACCACCAGATTCTGCACAAGACCTGTATACTTTGAGGCAAGCTATTTATGAAGTAGCCTGGGGAAATAACAGACATATAATTCCAATTTCCCGTAGCTGGTAAAATGTTACGCCCAATAAATTCATTCGCTCTTGTTGTTCCGAGGTATTACAGGAGGATAGATATAAGCAAACAACATTACATGAACATGTGCTTCGACACACACCGAAGCTAAAATGTACGAACTATTTAATTCAAATGAAATAGTACATCATGCAAAAATAAGTTGCAAGGTGTAAGAGTGCTGCACTGTAAACCCGAGTAGGTTAGTATTAAATCATCAACATCAGCCAAGAATGATCAAAAACGTTTAACAATACACAGGCACTTTTTCGACTAGTTTGGCAATCCTTAATGATTTATAACTAGCTACGTGTTTTCGACTGTAGAATTCAGGGAAAATTTTGTAAATGCTGTCATTTACCTTGCGCTTGGATTGCTTTGCGTTGAGTGCGAAGGTTTTTTTTTATACTAAGCCATTGAACGTGCCTCAAGAAATGATAAGTCAAAAATATAAAGGAATTTTACTTTGATAGCAGCAAGTTCGTTATTAATTCTAGTTTTAAGGTGGCAGCATACCACGTGGTTCAAATGCGTTGCAGTATGTTTATAATTTTTTTTTTGCAAAAACATTCTACATGTGCCCGTTGTGCAGAGGAAAATAAAATAAGCTTTGTATAAGGAGGGAATGCGTCATTGTTAAGACCCCTCTATCATTAAAACAATTTAGATGCCTTCCAGCATAGCAAAAACGGCATTTACAGACTTACGTACTTAAAAATGTACAAAGTGGAGGCATGTGAAACTCAGAAGGGAAGATGCACTGAACTTTTCTACAGACTTTGTACAAATATTGTATGGCGAGCGCGTCAAGTCCCATAGCAAAAAATGTATTAGCGGGAATCGTGCACTAGTTCAGCACGTAGCTCGTTGAGGTGATGCGGCGTTTGATGTGCGCTTCAAGGTTGCCCTTATAGCTCCACTCTTGAGCCTCTAACGCGCAGGTATGCAGTGCCCTTAAGAATGACAACATCGCCAAAAAAACATGTATTTCGTACCGTTGCCATCCCAAAATGCGATAGGTAGAAAACCAAATGAAACAAAAAGGCATTTATTGAACTTCATTGTATAGTAGCGTAACATAAAATTATGATAATCACATTTAAGGCTCTTAGAATAAGCAGTAATACAGACTGCTGCACACGAACTACATAGCGGTGATGTGTCACTCGAAACGCGTAGCATTATCGACTTCAACGCTTCCTTTCTTCCACCCTCAGCAGGAGATCGAAGTAACAGTTAAAATTTCTCGGAACTATTTTCATGTGTGTACAAATATTATCCTGTTCGTTTTATACACATACTTGTTTTAAAGATGCTGCGAGCGTGCCAGACACACCCACAGGCCCAATTCACTGCACGCTACGAGGACAACTGCGCTCTGCATTGTTGGCTACCGTACATAGTCCAGAGATACGTCGCGCATACTCTAAGTGGATGAGTGATCACTAACATGGCGCGGGAGTTGGCCGTTAGTACACCCGGCACGTCTGTCTCACGTGTCTCATTTCACCAGGATTATTTTCCGGGAAGCTCCAGTCTTCCTCTTCTTCAACACCTGCTGCAACGTATGACTCAGTTATACTTGTGCGACACGGTATTTCACCGTTGGCTTCATTTGTAACAGAACGCTTCGTCGTATAGCACGAAGGTCGAGGAAAGTTTGTCTCACATTTGTCAGACTTCATCACAACAACAGTTCCATTGCTTCGGACAGATTTCCGCCTACATGCAATTTCCTTGCGTTTCCAATGTACCGAAGCTTGAATGTCCTTGTCTTTATGGACGAAGTAATAAAATGGCGTACAATATTTTCGTTTTGTTACGTGTCGCCAGACGTCTACTCGGTGATCCGATGTGTGGTGGGAAATCTGACACACTACGCATTTTTCAGTACAAACTTCGTGGTGTACTAAAATAAAACACTTAAAAATGCGAAGAATGGATTCGGCCAATTCGTAACTGCAATGATTTAATTGCTAGGGAGGGGTGATTTGAGATGAGTATGGAGCAGCACCGTACTGAAAGGGCAGATAAAACCGGAGAAAACCGATCAACAACGGCATCATCCGCCACTATTCCCACGTGTGAAAAAAATGTGCCGGCCCGGGTTGGGATCGAATGGTTCCGAAGTACTGTCTCACTCATGCAAAATACTTTTTGAGTGTTCTACACTGTCTCGTAGACAGCGACATCGTTAGGGACAGCTACACACAATTTTACACAAGGACAATAACCGAAAAAGGAGATGGCCTGTCATGTAAGTAAGCATCCTACCAAGCATTCGCCTGGAGTGATTTCGGGAAATCATAGAAAACTGAAATCAGGATTAGCAGGGCATGCGATCGAAGCCGTGCCCTCCCGAATGCGAGTCCAACATGTCACCGTTGTCCCACCTCTGTAGGTGAGGGGGTTGTATGCTAAGATAACCTGAAGGAATGACCAAATGCCTTGCATTACAATTCCGAACACACACACACATTATATATATATATATATATATATATATATATATATATATATATATATATATATATATATATATATATATATATATATATATATATAT